>JAKFGQ010000223.1:0-39081 GCA_021498475.1 Saguinus midas | reverse complement strand
AGGTTTCGGGCCTCAGAGGCCCATGGCCTCCTTGTGCCTTCCTTCAGTCCTCCCAAAACCAAACCAAATCAAGCCACGAGACGTTCCACCGTCACCTCTACCTTCCTAATTCACTCCTGAATGCTGCGGCGGTGCTGATCGCCACACTCTTTGGACAAGAGGCCCTGTTCTATTGGGAGACTCCAGAACACCCTCGGAAGGGCTATAAAGCACGGGCGATGGCCCGCCCGCTGCAAGAGCAGACCCGATTTTGCAAAGGGACGCTCCTCCGAGCCCCATCCTGCACGCCCATTAGGTCTGGCCCGTTCTACCTCAGACGCTCACTTGAGGACAGGCAGGGGATGCCGATGCCTGACCAGCAGGCCCTCCTGACTTTGAGCACCCTGTCCCCAGGCCGAGCCCGACGGGTCCCTTCCTCCAGGGTGCTCTCGGCTTCCTGGACTTCACCAGGCCTGGGAAGGCCCGGACTCCTCAGCTGATGCCCAGAGAATGACCAGCAGGTGGTTCTCATCTGTGTAAAACAAAAAATGGCATGAGGTGGCTCAGGCACCTGCTCAAATAACACTTTCAACCTGTGAAACATTTGAAAAATGAAAGAATAGGTGTCATGAATCATTTGTGTTCTCACAGCCTCAAACCAAAGACATTAAAAAAAAAAAAAAACAGAAAGACAAACATAAAAAAGCTGAGGCAGGCATGCCATGTGCTTGCTTCAGCAGCAGCTACACTAAAATTGTGTCGCTACACAGAAGGCCACATGCAGTGCAAAAATGACACGCAAAGAATGCAGCATTCTGTATTTTTTTTTTGGCTGTTTTGTGAAATCAAATAAAGATAGATTTGAGGTACAAAAAGTAAAAATAGAAAGTTAGCTGGACGTGGTGGTGGACACCTGTAACACCAGCTACTTGAAGGGCATTGGCAGGACAATCACTTGAACCCAAAAGAAAGGTGTTGCAATAAGCAAAGATTGCACTGCTGTACTTCAGCCTGGGTGACAAGAGAAAACAGTACGTCATAAAGAAAAGCAGGGAGAAGAGTGGAGTCACCAGGCACCTTTTTGTTACAATTGCAGACACTCATCTGTCTGTTTTTCTTTTTTTTCTTTTTATGTGAGGTGGGTTTTCACTGGATGCCCAGGCTGACCTCAACTCGTGACCTCAGGTGACCGCCCACCTCAGCCTCCCAAAGTGCTAAGATTGCTGGCATGAGTCACAGCACCAGCACAGTCTCTGATTTTTTTAACAATAAAGTCAGCTGGCCAGCAAGGTGGCTCATGGGAGCCTGTAATTTAGTGCCTCAAAACCAATGCTGTGGAACATGAGAAGTTGTGGGTTTGAGACCTGCCTGACCAACATGGTGAAACCCCATCTTTGAAACAAAAAAAAATTTGGTTTGGGCTGGGCTCCTCAGGCCTGTAATCCCAGCACTTAGAATGCTGAGGCAGATCATGAGGTCACAGGTTTGAGACTGGCCTCAAAGACACAGCAGCATATATAAAAAACAGAAAAACATAAAAAGCTGAGGCAGGCATGGCATGTGCTCGCTTCGGCAGCACCTGCACTAAAATTGGGATGCTACACAGAAGGCCAGCATGGCCGCAGTGCAAAAATGACACGCAAAAGAAATGCAGCATTCTGTATTTTTTTTTTTTTTGTGGCTGTTTTGTGGAAATCAAATAAAGATAGATTTGAGGTACAAAAAGTAAAATAGAAAGTTAGCTGGACGTGGTGGTGTGGACACCTGCAACCCCAGCTACTTGAAGGCATTGGCAGGACAATCTCATGAACCCAAAAAAAGGTGTTGCAATAAGCAAAGATCACTGTTGCACTTCAGCCTGGGTGACAAGAGGAAAACAGTATGTCATAAAGAAAGGTGGGGAGAAGGGTGGAGTCACCAGGCACCTCGTTTTGTTACAATTGCAGACACTCATCTGTCTGATTACTTTTCTTTTCTTTTTTTTTATGTGAGGTGTTTCACTGGGATGCCCAGGCTGACCTCAAACTCATGACCTCAGGTGACCCGCCCACCTCAGCCTCCCAAAGTGCTAAGATTGCTGGCATGAGTCACAGCACCAGCACAGTCTCTCTGATTTTTTTAACAATAAAGTCAGCTGGCCAGGCAAGGTGGCTCATGGAGCCTGTAATTTAGGCGCCTCAAAACCAATGTGGGCAGATCATGAGAAGTTGTGGGTTTGAGACCTGCCTGACCAACATGGTGAAACCCCATCTTTGAAAAAAAAAAAATTTGGTTTGCTAGGCTCCTCAGGCCTGTAATCCCAGCACTTAGAATGCCAAGGTGGGCAGATCGTGAGGTCACAGGTTTGAGACTGGCCTCAAAAGACACAGCAGCCTGCTCCTATAAAAAAACAAAAACATAAAAAGCTGAGGCAGGCATGGCATGTGCTTTGGCAGCACCTGCACTAAAATTGGGATGCTACACAGAAGGCCGGTGGCCCCAGCAAAAATGACATGCAAAGAAATGCAGCATTTCATATTTTTTTTGTGGCTGTTTTGTGGAAATCAAATAAAGATAGATTTGAGGTACAAAAAAATAGAAAGTTAGCTGGACGTGGTGTGTGGACACCTGTAACCCCAGCTACTTGAAGGGCATTGGCAGGACAATCGCTTGAACCCAAAAGAAAGGTGTTGCAATAAGCAAAGATTGCACTGTTGCACTTCAGCCTGGGTGACAAGAGAAACAGTACATCATAAAGAAAGGCGGGAGAAGGGTGGAGTCACCAGGCACCTGTTTTGTTACAATTGCAGACACTCATCTGTCTGATTACTTTTCTTTTCTTTTTTTATGTGAGGTGGGTTTTCACCAGGATGCCCAGGCTGACCTCAAACTTGTGACCTCAGTTGACCCACCCACCTTGGCCTCCCAAAGTGCTAAGATTGCTGGTGAGTCACAGTGCCGCACAGTCTCTGATTTTTTTTTTTAACAATAAAGTCGGCCGGGCAAGGTGGCTCATGGAGCCTGTAATTTAGGCCTCAAAACCAATGTGGGCAGATCATGAGAAGTTGCAGGTTTGAGACCTGCCTGACCAACAGGGTGAAACCCCATCTTTGAAACAAAAAAAAATTTTTTGGCTGGCTCCTCAGGCCTGTAATCCCAGCACTTAGAATGCCAAGGCAGGCAGATCATGAGGTCACAGGTTCAAGACTGGCCTCTAAAGACACAGCACAGCCACTCCCTATAAAAAAAAAAACAGAAAACAGAAAAACATAAAAAGCTGAGGCAGGCATGGCATGTGCTTGCTTCAGCAGCACCTGCACTAAAATTGGGATGCTACACAGAAGGCTGTGGCCACAGCAAAAATGACATGCAAAGAATGCAGCATTTTATATTTTTTTTTTGTTGGCTGTTTTGTGGAAATCAAATAAAGATAGATTTGAGGTACAAAAAGTAAAATAGAAAGTTAGCTGGACGTGGTGTGTGGACACCTGTAACCAGCTACTTGAAGGGCATTGGCAGGACAATCTTGAACCCAAAAAAAGGTGTTGCAATAAGCAAAGATCACTGTTGCACTTCAGCCTGGGTGACAAGAGGAAAACAGTACATCATAAAGAAAGGCGGGAGAAGGGTGGAGTCACCAGGCACCTGTTTTGTTACAATTGCAGACACTCATCTGTCTGATTACTTTTCTTTTTTTCTCTTTTTATGTGAGGTGGTTTTCACTGGGATGCCCAGGCTGACCTCAAACTCGTGACCTCAGGTGACCCACCCACCTTGGCCTCCCAAAGTGCTAAGATTGCTGGCGTGAGTCACAGCGCCCGGCACAGTCACTCTGATTACCTTTTTAACAATAAAGTCAACTGGCTGGGCAAGGTGGCTCATGGAGCCTGTAATTTAGGTGCCTCAAAACCAATGTGGGCAGATCATGAGAAGTTGCAGGTTTGAGACCCGCCCGACCAACATGGTGAAACCCTGTCTTTGAAACAAAAAAAATTTGGTTTGGGCTCGGCTCTCAGGCCTGTAATCCCAGCACTTAGAATGCCGAGGTGGGCAGATCGTGAGGTCACAGGTTTGAGACTGGCCTCAAAGACACAGCACAGCCTGCTCCTATAAAAAAACAGAAAAACATAAAAAGCTGAGGCAGGCATGGCATGTGCTCACTTTGGCAGCACCTGCACTAAAATTGGGATGCTACACAGAAGGCTGGCATGGCTGCAGCACAAAATTGACATGCAAAGAATGCAGCATTCTGTATTTTTTTGTTGTGGCTGTTTTGTGGAAATCAAATAAAGATAGATTTGAGGTACAAAAAGTAAAATAGAAAGTTAGCTGGACGTGGTGGTGTGGACACCTGTAACCCCAGCTACTTGAAGGGCATTGGCAGGACAATCGCTTGAACCCAAAAAAAGGTGTTGCAATAAGCAAAGATCACACTGCTGCACTTCAGCCTGGGTGACAAGAGGAAAACAGTATGTCATAAAGAAAGGCGGGAGAAGGGTGGAGTCACCAGGCACCTCTTTTGTTACAATTGCAGACACTCATCTGTCTGATTACTTTTTTTTTTTTTTCTTTTTATGTGAGGTGGGTTTTCACTGGGATGCCCAGGCTGACCTCAAACTCGTGACCTCAGGTGACCCACCCACCTTGGCCTCCCAAAGTGCTAAGATTGCTGGCTTGAGTCACAGCACCTGGCACAGTCTCTCTGATTTCTTTTTAACAATAAAGTCAGCCAGCCAGGCAAGGTGGCTCATGGAGCCTGTAATTTAGGCGCCTCAAAACCAATGTGGGCAGATCATGAGAAGTTGTGGGTTTGAGACCTGACCAACATGGTGAAACCCCATCTTTGAAACAAAAAAAAAATTTGGTTTGGGCTGGGCTCCTCAGGCCTGTAATCCCAGCACTTAGAATGCCAAGGTGGGCAGATCGTGAGGTCACAGGTTTGAGACTGGCCTCTAAAGACACAGCACAGCCCACTCCTATAAAAAAAAAAACAGAAAAACATAAAAAGCTGAGGCAGGCATGGCATGTGCTCGCTTTGGCAGCACCTGCACTAAAATTGGGATGCTACACAGAAGGCTGGCATGGCCGCAGCACAAAATGACATGCAAAGAATGCAGCATTCTGTATTTTTTTTTTTTGGCTGTTTTGTGAAATCAAATAAAGATAGATTTGAGGTACAAAAAGTAAAATAGAAAGTTAGCTGGACGTGGTGGTGGACACCTGTAACCCCAGCTACTTGAAGGGCATTGGCAGGACAATCACTTGAACCCAAAAGAAAGGTGTTGTAATAAGCAAAAATAGCACTGCTGCACTTCAGCCTGGGAGACAAGAGGAAAACAGTACATCATAAAGAAAGGCGGGAGAAGGGTGGAGTCACCAGGCACCTCTTTTGTTACAATTGCAGACACTCATCTGTCTGATTACTTTTCTTTTCTTTTTATGTGAGGTGGTTTTCACCGGGATGCCCAGGCTGACCTCAAACTCATGACCTCAGGTGACCCACCCACCTCGGCCTCCCAAAGTGCTAAGATTGCTGGCGTGAGTCACAGCGCCCAGCACAGTCTCTCTGGTTTTTTTAACAATAAAGTCAGTCAGCCAGGCAAGGTGGCTCATGGGAGCCTGTAATTTAGGCGCCTCAAAACCAATGTGGGCAGATCATGAGAAGTTGTGGGTTTGAGACCCGCCCGACCAACATGGTGAAACCCCATCTTTGAAATGAAAAAAAAAAATTTGGTTTGGGCTGGGCTCCTCAGGCCTGTAATCCCAGCACTTAGAATGCTGAGGTGGGCAGATCGTGAGGTCACAGGTTCGAGACTGGCCTAAAGACACAGCAGCCTGCTCCTATAAAAAAAAAAACAGAAAAACATAAAAAGCTGAGGCAGGCATGGCATGTGCTTGCTTCAGCAGCACCTGCACTAAAATTGGGATGCTACACAGAAGGCTGGCTGCAGTGCAAAAATGACATGCAAAGAATGTAGCATTTGTATTTTTTTTTTGTTGTTGTGGCTGTTTTGTGGAAATCAAATAAAGATAGATTTGAGGTACAAAAAAGTAAAATAGAAAGTTAGCTGGACGTGGTGGTGTGGACACCTGTAACCCCAGCTACTTGAAGGGCATTGGCAGGACAATCGCTTGAACCCAAAAGAAAGGTGTTGCAATAAGCAAAGATTGCACTGTTGCACTTCAGCCTGGGTGACAAGAGGAAAACAGTACATCATAAAGAAAGGCGGGGAGAAGGGTGGAGTCACCAGGCACCTGTTTTGTTACAATTGCAGACACTCATCTGTCTGATTACTTTTCTTTTCTTTTCTTTTTTATGTGAGGTGGGTTTTCACCAGGATGCCCAGGCTGACCTCAAACTCGTGACCTCAGGTGACCCACCCACCTCGGCCTCCCAAAGTGCTAAGATTGCTGGCGTGAGTCACAGTGCCCAGCACAGTCTCTCTGATTTCTTTTTAACAATAAAGTCGGCTGGCAAGGTGGCTCATGAGCCTGTAATTTAGGTGCCTCAAAACCAATGTGGGCAGATCATGAGAAGTTGTGGGTTTGAGACCCGCCCGACCAACATGGTGAAACCCCATCTTTGAAATAAAAAAAATTTGGTTTGGCTGGGCTCCTCAGGCCTGTAATCCCAGCACTTAGAATGCTGAGGTGGGCAGATCGTGAGGTCACAAGTTCGAGACTGGCCTCTAAAGACACAGCAGCCTGCTCCTATAAAAAAAAAACAGAAAAACATATAAAAGCTGAGGCAGGCATGGCATGTGCTCGCTTTGGCAGCACCTGCACTAAAATTGGGATGCTACACAGAAGGCTGGCATGGCCACAGGACAAAAATGACATGCAAAGAATGCAGCATTCTGTATTTTTTTTTTTTGTGGCTGTTTTGTGGAAATCAAATAAAGATAGATTTGAGGTACAAAAAGTAAAAATAGAAAGTTAGCTGGATGTGGTGGTGTGGACACCTGTAACCCCAGCTACTTGAAGGGCATTGGCAGGACAATCACTTGAACCCAAAAGAAAGGTGTTGCAATAAGCAAAGATCAAACTGGTGCACTTCAGCCTCGGTGACAGGAGGAAAACAGTACATCATATAGAAAGGCGAGGAGAAGGGTGGAGTCACCAGGCACCTCTTTTGTTACAATTGCAGACACTCATCTGTCTGATTACTTTTGTTTTTCTCTTTTTATGTGAGGAGGGATTTTATTGGGATGCCCAGGTTGACCTCAAATCAGTGACCCAATGTGACCCGCCCACCTCGGCCTCCCAAAGTGCTAAGATTGCTGGCATGAGTCACAGCGCCCAGCACAGTCTCTCTGATTTCTTTTTAACAATAAAGTCAGCCAGCCAGGCAAGGTGGCTCATGGGAGCCTGTAATTTAGGCACCTCAAAAACCAATGTGGGCAGATCATGAAACGTTTCAGGTTTGAGACCCACCCAACCAACATGGTGAAAACTCATCTTTGAAATAAAAAAAATTTGGTTTGGGCTGCTCCTCAGGCCTGTAATCCCAGCACTTAGAATGCTGAGGTGGGCAGATCGTGAGGTCACAGGTTGAGACTGGCCTCAAAGACACAGCAGCCTGCTCCTATAAAAAAAAAAACCAGAAAAACATAAAAAGCTGAGGCAGGCATGGCATGTGCTCGCTTTGGCAGCACCTGCACTAAAATTGGGATGCTACACAGAAGGCATGGCTGCAGCAAAAATGACATGCAAAGAATGCAGCATTTTGTATTTTTTTTTTGGCTGTTTTGTGGAAATCAAATAAAGATAGATTTGAGGTACAAAAAGTAAAAATAGAAAGTTAGCTGGATGTGGTGGTGTGGACACCTGTAACCCCAGCTACTTGAAGGGCATTGGCAGGACAATTGCTTGAACCCAAAAGAAAGGTGTTGCAATAAGCAAAGATCACTGTTGCACTTCAGCCTGGGTGACAAGAGGAAAACAGTACATCATAAAGAAAGGGGGGGAGAAGGGTGGAGTCACCAGGCACCTGTTTTGTTACAATTGCAGACACTTATCTGTCTGATTACTTTTCTTTTCTTTTTCTTTTTATGTGAGGTGGTTTTCACCGGGATGCCCAGGCTGACCTCAACTCATGACCTCAGGTGACCCACCCACCTCAGCCTTTCAAAGTGCTAAGATTGCTGGCATGAGTCACAGCGCCCGGCACAGTCTCTCTGATTTTTTTTAACAATAAATTTGGCCAGCCAGGCAAGGTGTCTCATGAAAGCCTGTAATTTAGGCGCCTCAAAACCAATGTGGGTGGATCAAGAGAAGTTGCAGGTTTGAGACCCACCTGACCAACATGGTGAAACCCTGTCTTTGAAACAAAAAAAATTTGGTTTGGGCTGGGCTCCTCAGGCCTGTAATCCCAGCACTTAGAATGCTGAGGTGGGCAGATCATGAGGTCACAGGTTGAGACTGGCCTCAAAGACACAGCACAGCCCACTCCCTATAAAAACAGAAAAACAGAAAAACATAAAAAGCTGAGGCAGGCATGGCATGTGCTCACTTTGGCAGCACCTGCACTAAAATTGAGATGCTACACAGAAAAGCGGCATGGCTGCAGCCCAAAAATTACATGCAAAGAATGCAGCATTTGTATTTTTTTTTTGTGGCTGTTTTGTGGAAATCAAATAAAGATGGATTTGAGGTACAAAAAGTAAAAATAGAAAGTTAGCTGGATGTGGTGGTGTGGACACCTGTAACCCCAGCTACTTGAAGGGCATTGGCAGGACAATCACTTGAACCCAAAAGAAAGGTGTTGCAATAAGCAAAGATCACACTGTTGCACTTCAGCCTGGGTGACAAGAGGAAAACAGTACATCATAAAGAAAGGTGGGAGAAGGGTGGAGTCACCAGGCACCTTTTGTTACAATTGCAGACACTCATCTGTCTGATTACTTTTCTTTTTTTTCTTTTTATGTGAGGTGGGTTTTCACCAGGATGCCCAGGCTGACCTCAAACTCGTGACCTCAGGTGACCCACCCACCTCAGCCTCCCAAAGTGCTAAGATTGCTGGCATGAGTCACAGCACCCAGCACAGTCTCTCTGATTTTTTTTAACAATAAATTTGGCCAGCCAGGCAAGGTGGCTCATGGGAGTCTGTAATTTAGGCGCCTCAAAAATGAGTGCGAGTGGATCACGAGAAGTTGCGGCTTTGACACCCACCTGACCAACATGGTGAAATCTTATCTTTGAAACAAAAAGAACATTTAGTTTGGGCTGGGCTTCTCAGTCCTGTAATCCCAGCACTTAGAATGCTGATGCAGGAAAATCGTGAGGTCACAGGATCAAGATTGTCCTTGAAAGACACAGTGCAGGCTACTCCTTATAAAAAAAAACAGAAAAACATAAAAAGTCTGAGGCAGGCATGGCATGTGCTCACTACTTCAGCTCCTGCACTAAAATTAGAATGCTACAGAAATGGTTGCAGCACAAAAATAACATGCAAAGGAATGCAGCTTTCTGAATCTTTTACTCTTGCGGCTGTTTTGTGGAAATAAAATAAAGATGGATTTGAGGTACAAAAAAGTAAAAATAGAAAGTTATCTTGATGTGGTGGTGTGGACACGTGTAGCTCCAGCTATTTGAAGGGCATTGGCAGGACAATCGCTTGAACCCAAAAGAAAGGTGTTGCAATAAGCAAAGATTGCACTGTTGCACTTCAGCCTGGGTGACAAGAGGAAACAGTACGTCATAAAGAAAGGTGGGGAGAAGGGTGGAGTCACCAGGCACCTCTTTTTGTTACAATTGCAGACACTCATCTGTCTGATTACTTTTCTTTTTCTTTTTCTCTTTTATGTGAGGTGGGTTTTCACGGGATGCCCAGGCTGACCTCAACTGTGACCTCAGGTGACCCACCCACCTCAGCCTCCCAAAGTGCTAAGATTGCTGGCATGAGTCACAGCACCCAGCACAGTCTCTGATTTTTTTTAACAATAAATTTGGCCAGCCAGGCAAGGTGGCTCATGGGAGCCTGTAATTTAGGCGCCTCAAAAACCAATGCGGTCGGATCTTGAGAAGACCCACCTGACCAACATGGTGAGACCCCATCTTTGAAATAAAAAAAAGATTGGTTTTGGATGGGCTCCTCTGGCCTGTAATTCCAGCACTTAGAATGCTGAGGCAGATCGTGAGGTCACAGGTTGAGACTGGCCTAAAGACACAGCAGCCTGCTCCTATAAAAACAGAAAACATAAAAAGCTGAGGCAGGCATGGCATGTGCTCACTTCAGCAGCACCTGCACTAAAATTGGGATGCTACACAGAAGGCCAGCATGGCCACAGTGCAAAAATGACATGCAAAGAAATGCAGCATTTTGTATTTTTTTTGTGGCTGTTTTGTGGAAATCAAATAAAGATAGATTTGAGGTACAAAAAGTAAAAATAGAAAGTTAGCTGGACGTGGTGGTGTGGACACCTGTAACCCCAGCTACTTGAAGGGCATTGGCAGGACAATCGCTTGAACCCAAAAGAAAGGTGTTGCAATAAGCAAAGATTAAACTTTTGCACTTCAGCCTGGGTGACAAGAGAGAAATAGTACTTCATAAAGAAAGGCGGGGAGAAGGTGGAGTCACCAGGCACCTGTTTTGTTACAATTGCAGACACTCATCTGTCTGATTACTTTTCTTTTTCTCTTTTTTATGTGAGGTGGGTTTTCACTGGATGCCCAGGCTGACCTCAAACTCGTGACCTCAGGTGACCCACCCACCTCAGCCTCCCAAAGTGCTAAGATTGCTGGCATGAGTCACAGTGCCCAGCACAGTCTCTGATTTTTTTTAACAATAAAGTCGGCTGGCCGGGCAAGGTGGCTCATGGTAGTCTGTAATTTAGGCGCCTCAAAACCAATGCGGTGGATCATGAGAAGTTGGGTTTGAGACCCGCCTGACCAACATGGTGAAACCCATCTTTGAAACAAAAAAAATTTGGTTTGGGCTGGGCTCCTCAGGCCTGTAATCCCAGCACTTAGAATGCTGAGGTGAGCAGATCGTGAGGTCACAGGTTCGAGACTGGCCTCTAAAGACACAGTGCAGCCCACTCCCTATAAAAAAAAAAAAAAAACAGAAAACATAAAAAAGCTGAGGCAGGCATGGCATGTGCTCGCTTTGGCAGCACCTGCACTAAAATTGGGATGCTACACAGAAGGCCAGCATGGCCACAGTGCAAAAAATGACACGCAAAGAATGCAGCATTTTGTATTTTTTTTGTTGCAGCTGTTTTGTGGAAATCAAATAAAGATAGATTTGAGGTACAAAAAGTAAAAATAGAAAGTTAGCTGGACGTGGTGGTGTGGACACCTGTAACCCCAGCTACTTGAAGGCATTGGCAGGACAATCGCTTGAACCCAAAAGAAAGGTGTTGCAATAAGCAAAGATCACACTGTTGCACTTCAGCCTGGGTGACAAGAGGAAACAGTACATCATAAAGAAAGGGTGAAGGGTGGAGTCACCAGGCACCTCTTTTTGTTACAATTGCAGACACTCATCTGTCTGATTACTTTTCTTTTTCTTTTTCTTTTTCTTTTTATGTGAGGTGGGTTTTCACTGGGATGCCCAGGCTGACCTCGAACTCGTGACCTCAGGTGACCCACCCACCTGGCCTCCCAAAGTGCTAAGATTGCTGGCATGAGTCACAGCGCCCAGCACAGTCTCTCTGATTTTTTTTAACAATAAAGTCAGCTGGCCAGGCAAGGTGGCTCATGGAGCCTGTAATTTAGGTGCCTCAAAACCAATGCGTGGATCATGAGAAGTTGTGGGTTTGAGACACGCCCGACCAACATGGTGAAACACCATCTTTGAAATGAAAAAAAAAATTTGTTTTGGGCTGGACTCCTCAGGCCTGTAATCCCAGCACTTAGAATGCTGAGGCAGGCAGATCATGAGGTCACAGGTTCGAGACTGGCCTCTAAAGACACAGCACAGCCTGCTCCTATAAAAAAAACTGAAAAACAAAAATCATAAAAAAGGTGAGGCAGGCATGGCATGTGCTCGCTTCGGTAGCACCTGCACTAAAATTTGGATGCTACACAGAAGGCCATGCAGCAAAAATGACACGCAAAGAATGCAGCTTTCTGTATTTTTTTTTGTTGCAGCTGTTTTGTGGAAATCAAATAAAGATAGATTTGAGGTACAAAAAGTAAAAATAGAAAGTTAGCTGGACGTGGTGGTGTGGACACCTGTAACCCCAGCTACTTGAAGGGCATTGGCAGGACAATCACTTGAACCCAAAAGAAGGCTGTTGCAATAAGCAAATATCAAACTGTTGCACTTCAGCCTGGGTGACAAGAGGAAAAAGTACATCATAAAGAAAGGCGGGATGGAGGGTGGAGTCACCAGGCACCTCGTTTTGTTACAATTGCAGACACTCATCTGTCTGATTACTTTCCTTTTTATGTGAGGTGGGTTTTCACTGGATGCCCAGGCTGACCTCAAACTCGTGACCTCAGGTGACCCACCACCTCGGCCTCCCAAAGTGCTAAGATTGCTGGTGAGTCACAGCACCCAGCACAGTCTCTGATTTTTTTTAACAATAAAGTCGGCTGGCCAGGCAAGGTGGCTCATGGAGCCTGTAATTTAGGTGCCTCAAAACCAATGCAGGCAGATCATGAGAAGTTGTGGGTTTGAGACCCACCTGACCAACATGGTGAAACCCATCTTTGAAAAAAAAAATTTGGTTTGGGCTGGCTCCTCAGGCCTGTAATCCCAGCACTTAGAATGCTGAGGCAGGCAGATCATGAGGTCACAGGTTCGAGACTGGCCTCAAAGACACAGCACAGCCTGCTCCTATAAAAAAAAAAAAAAAAAACAGAAAACATAAAAAGCTGAGGCAGGCATGGCATGTGCTCGCTTTGGCAGCACCTGCACTAAAATTGGGACTACACAGAAGGCTGGCATGGCCAGTGCAAAAATGACATGCAAAGAATGCAGCTTTGTATTTTTTTTCTTGTGGCTGTTTTGTGGAAATCAAATAAAGATAGATTTGAGGTACAAAAAGTAAAAATAGAAAGTTAGCTGGATGTGGTGGTGTGGACACCTGTAACCCCAGCTACTTGAAGGGCATTGGCAGGACAATCACTTGAACCCAAAAGAAAGGTGTTGCAATAAGCAAAGATCACACTGCTGCACTTCAGCCTGGGTGACAAGAGGAAACAGTATGTCATAAAGAAAGGCAGGGGAAGGTGGAGTCACCAGGCACCTCTTTTTGTTACAATTGCAGACACTCATCTGTCTGATTACTTTTCTTTTCTTTTCTTTTTTATGTGAGGTGTTTTCACCGGGATGCCCAGGCTGACCTCAAACTCGTGACCTCAGGTGACCCACCACCTTGGCCTCCCAAAGTGCTAAGATTGCTGGTGAGTCACAGCACCAGCACAGTCTCTCTGATTTTTTTAACAATAAAGTCGGCCAGCTGGGCAAGGTGGCTCATGGAGCCTGTAATTTAGGCCTCAAAACCAATGCAGGTGGATCATGAGAAGTTGCAGGTTTGAGACCCACCTGACCAACATGGTGAAACCCATCTTTGAAACAAAAAAAATTTGGTTTGGCTGGGCTCCTCAGGCCTGTAATCCCAGCACTTAGAATGCTGAGGCAAGCGGATCGTGAGGTCACAGGTTCGAGACTGGCCTCTAAAGACACAGTGCAGCCTGCTCCTATAAAAACAGAAAAACATAAAAATGCTGAGGCAGGCATGGCATGTGCTCACTTCGGCAGCACCTGCACTAAAATTGGGATGCTACACAGAAGGCCAGCATGGCCACAGTGCAAAAATGACACGCAAAGAATGCAGCTTTCTGTATTTTTTTTCTTGTGGCTGTTTTGTGGAAATCAAATAAAGATAGATTTGAGGTACAAAAAGTAAAAATAGAAAGTTAGCTGGACGTGGTGGTGTGGACACCTGTAACCCCAGCTACTTGAAGGGCATTGGCAGGACAATCACTTGAACCCAAAAGAAAGGTGTTGCAATAAGCAAAGATTGCACTGCTGCACTTCAGCCTGGGTGACAAGAGAGAAACAGTACGTCATAAAGAAAGGCAGGGAGAAGGGTGGAGTCACCAGGCACCTCGTTTTGTTACAATTGCAGACACTCATCTGTCTGATTACTTTTCTTTTCTTTTTTTATGTGAGTTGGGTTTTCACTGGAATGCCCCAGCTGACCTCGAACTTGTGACCTCAGTTGACCACCCACCTTGGCCTCCCAAAGTGCAAAGATTGCTTGCATGAGTCACAGCGCCCAGCACAGTCTCTGATTTTTTTAACAATAAATTTGGCCAGCCAGGCAAGGTGTCTCATGGAAGCCTGTAATTTAGGTGCCTCAAAACCAATGCGAGCGGATCATGAGAAGTTGCAGGTTTGAGACCCACCTGACCAACATGGTGAAACCCATCTTTGAAAAAAAAATTTGGTTTGGCTGGGCTCCTCAGGCCTGTAATGCCAGCACTTAGAATGCCAAGGCAGGCAGATCATGAGGTCACAGGTTCAGACTGGCCTCTAAAGACACAGCACAGCCTGCTCCTATAAAAAAAAAACAGAAAAACATAAAAAGCTGAGGCAGGCATGGCATGTGCTCACTTGGCAGCACCTGCACTAAAATTGGGATGCTACACAGAAGGCCAGCATGGCCACAGTGCAAAAATGACACGCAAAGAATGCAGCTTTTGTATTTTTTTTTTTGGCTGTTTTGTGGAAATCAAATAAAGATAGATTTGAGGTACAAAAACGTAAAATAGAAAATTAGCTGGACATGGTGGTGTGGACTCCTGTAACCCCAGCTACTTGAAGGGCATTGGCAGGACAATCACTAGAACCCAAAAGAAAGGTGTTGCAATAAGCAAAGATCACTGTTGCACTTCAGCCTGGGTGACAAGAGGAAACAGTACATCATAAAGAAAGGCGGGGAGAAGGGTGGAGTCACCAGGCACCTCGTTTTGTTACAATTGCAGACACTCATCTGTCTGATTACTTTTCTTTTTTTTTCTTTTTATGTGAGGTGGGTTTTCACCGGGATGCCCAGGCTGACCTCGAACTCTTGACCTCAGGTGACCCACCACCTCAGCCTCCCAAAGTGCTAAGATTGCTGGCATGAGTCACAGCCCAGCACAGTCTCTGATTTCTTTTTAACAATAAAGTCAGCTGGCCAGGCAAGGTGGCTCATGGAGCCTGTAATTTAGGCACCTCAAAAACCAATGCAGGCAGATCATGAGAAGTTGTGGGTTCGAGACCCGCCCGACCAACATGGTGAAACCCCATCTTTGAAAAAAAAAAAATTTGGTTTGGCTGGGCTCCTCAGGCCTGTAATCCCAGCACTTAGAATGCTGAGGAGGCAGATCGTGAGGTCACAGGATTGAGACTGGCCTCTAAAAACACAGTGCAGCAGCTCCCTATAAAAACAGAAAAACATAAAAAGCTGAGGCAAGCATTGCATGTGCTCACTTCAGCAGCACCTGCACTAAAATTGGGATGCTACACAGAAGGCCAGCATGGCCACAGTGCAAAATGACATGCAAAGAATGCAGCTTTTGTATTTTTTTTTGTGGCTGTTTTGTGGAAATCAAATAAAGATAGATTTGAGGTACAAAAAGTAAAAATAGAAAGTTAGCTGGACATGGTGGTGTGGACACCTGTAACCCCAGCTACTTGAAGGGCATTGGCAGGACAATCGCTTGAACCCAAAAGAAAGGTGTTGCAATAAGCAAAGATCACTGTTGCACTTCAGCCTGGGTGACAAGAGGAAACAGTACATCATAAAGAAAGGCGGGAGAAGGTGGAGTCACCAGGCACCTGTTTTGTTACAATTGCAGACACTCATCTGTCTGATTACTTTTCTTTTTCTTTTTTTTCTTCTGTGAGGTCTGGTTTCACTGGGATTCCCAGGCTGACCTCAACTCATGACCTCAGGTGACCCACCACCTCGGCCTCCCAAAGTGCTAAGATTGCTGTCATGAGTCAAAGCACCCAGCACAGTCTCTCTGATTTCTTTTTAACAATAAAGTCGGCTGGCCAGGCAAGGTGGCTCATGAGAGCCTGTAATTTAGGCACCTCGAAAACCAATGCGTGTGGATCATGAGAAGTTGCAGGTTCGAGACCCACCCGACCAACATGGTGAAACCCATCTTTGAAAAAAAAAAAATTTGGTTTGGGCTGGGCTCTCAGGCCTGTAATCCCAGCACTTAGAATGCTGAGGTGGGCAGATCATGAGGTCACAGGTTTGAGACTGGCCTAAAGACACAGCACAGCCTGCTCTATAAAAAACAAAAAAACATAAAAAGCTGAGGCATGGCATGTGCTCACTTTGGCAGCACCTGCACTAAAATTGGGATGCTACACAGAAGGCCAGCAGCACAAAAATGACATGCAAAGAATGCAGCATTTTGTATTTTTTTTTTTGTGGCTGTTTTGTGAAAATCAAATAAAGATAGATTTGAGGTACAAAAAGTAAAAATAGAAAGTTAGCTGGACGTGGTGGTGGACACCTGTAACCCCAGCTACTTGAAGGGCATTGCAGGACAATCTTGAACCCAAAAGAAAGGTGTTGCAATAAGCAAAGATTGCACTGTTGCACTTCAGCCTGGGTGACAAGAGAAACAGTACATCATAAAGAAAGGCGGGAGAAGGGTGGAGTCACCAGGCACCTGTTTTGTTACAATTGCAGACACTCATCTGTCTGATTACTTTTCTTTTTCTTTTCTCTTTTTATGTGAGGTGGGTTTTCACCGGGATGCCCAGGCTGACCTCGAACTCGTGACCTCAGGTGACCCACCCACCTTGGCCTCCCAAAGTGCTAAGATTGCTGGCATGAGTCACAGCGCCCAGCACAGTCTCTCTGATTTTTTTTAACAATAAAGTCAGCTGGCCTGGCAAGGTGGCTCATGGGAGCCTGTAATTTAGGCACCTCGAAAACCAATGCAGGAAGATCATGAGAAGTTGCAGGTTCAAGATCTGCCAGACCAACATGGTGAAGCCTCATCTTTAAAACAAAAAAAATTTGGTTTGGGCTCGGCTACTCAGGCCTGTAATCCCAGCACTTAGAATGCCAAGGTGAGCAGATTGTGAGGTCACATGGTCGAGACTGGCCTGTAAAGACCCAGAGCAGCCCGCTCCCTATAAAAAAACAGAAAAACATAAATAAGCTGAGGCAGGCATGGCATGTGCTCACTTCAGCAGCACCTGCACTAAAATTGGGATGCTACACAGAAGGCCGGCGTGGCCACAGTGCAAAAATGACACGCAAAGAAATGCAGCTTTCTGTATTTTTTTTTCTTATGGCTGTTTTTTTGAAATCAAATAAGGTGGATTTGAGGTATAAAAAGTAATAATAGAAAGTTAGCTGGATGTGGTGGTGTGGACACCTGTAACCCCAGCTACTTGAAGGGCATTGGCAGGACAATTGCTTGAACCCAAAAGAAAGGTGTTGCAATAAGCAAAGATCACTGTTGCACTTCAGCCTGGGTGACAAGAGGAAACAGTACATCATAAAGAAAGGTGGAGAAGGGTGGAGTCACCAGGCACCTCGTTTTGTTACAATTGCAGACACTCATCTGTCTGATTACTTTTCTTTTCTTTTTCTTTTTATGTGAGGTGGTTTTCACCAGGATGCCCAGGCTGACCTCGAACTCGTGACCTCAGGTGACCCACCCACCTCGGCCTCCCAAAGTGCTAAGATTGCTGGCGTGAGTCACAGCGCCCAGCACAGTCTCTCTGATTTCTTTTTAACAATAAAGTCAGCTGGCCAGGCAAGGTGGCTCATGAGAGCCTGTAATTTAGGTGCCTCAAAACCAATGTGGGCAGATCACGAGAAGTTGTGGGTTTGAGACCCACCAACCAACATGGTGAAACCCCATCTTTGAAACAAAAAAAAAATTGGTTTGGGCTTGGCTCCTCAGGCCTGTAATCCCAGCACTTAGAATGCCAAGGTGGGCAGATCGTGAGGTCACAGGTTCGAGACTGGCCTCGAAAGACACAGCACAACTTGCTCCCTATGAAAAAAAAAAAAAAAAAAAAATAAAAAGCTGAGAAAGGAATGGCATGTGCTCACTTAAGCAGCACCTGCACTAAAATTGGGATGCTACACAGAAGGCCGGCTTGGCCACAGTGCAAAAATGACATGCAAAAAAATGCAGCATTTCGTATTTTTTTTCTTTTGGCTGTTTTGTGGAAATCAAATAAAGATAGATTTGAGGTACAAAAAGTAAAAATAGAAAGTTAGCTGGACGTGGTGGTGTGGACACCTGTAACCCCAGCTACTTGAAGGGCATTGGCAGGACAATCGCTTGAACCCAAAAAAAAGGTGTTGCAATAAGCAAAGATCACACTGCTGCACTTCAGCCTGGGTGACAAGAGGAAACAGTACATCATAAAGAAAGGCGGGAGAAGGGTGGAGTCACCAGGCACCTCGTTTTGTTACAATTGCAGACACTCATCTGTCTGATTACTTTTTTTTCTCTTTTTATGTGAGGTGGGTTTTCACTGGGATGCCCAGGCTGACCTCGAACTCATGACCTCAGGTGACCCACCCACCTCGGCCTCCCAAAGTGCTAAGATTGCTGGCGTGAGTCACAGCGCCCAGCACAGTCTCTCTGATTTCTTTTTAACAATAAAGTCGGCCAGCCAGGCAAGGTGGCTCATGGGAGCCTGTAATTTAGGCACCTCAAAACCAATGCAGGTGGATCATGAGAAGTTGTGGGTTTGAGACCCACCCGACCAACATGGTGAAACCCCATCTTTGAAACAAAAAAAAAAAATTTGGTTTGGGCTGGCTCCTCAGGCCTGTAATCCCAGCACTTAGAATGCTGAGGTGGGCAGATCATGAGGTTACAGGTTGAAGACTGGCCTCGAAAGACACAGCACAGCCCACTCCCTATAAAAAACAGAAAAACATAAAAATGCTGAGGCAGGCATGGCATGTGCTCACTTCAGCAGCACCTGCACTAAAATTGGGATGCTACACAGAAGGCTGGCATGGCACAAAAATGACACGCAAAGAAATGCAGCATTTGTATTTTTTTTCTTGTGGCTGTTTTGTGAAATCAAATAAAGATAGATTTGAGGTACAAAAAGTAAAATAGAAAGTTAGCTGGACGTGGTGGTGGACACCTGTAACCCCAGCTACTTGAAGGGCATTGCAGGACAATCGCTTGAACCCAAAAGAAAGGTGTTGCAATAAGCAAAGATCACTGTTGCACTTCAGCCTGGGTGACAAGAGGAAACAGTACATCATAAAGAAAGGCGGGAGAAGGGTGGAGTCACCAGGCACCTGTTTTGTTACAATTGCAGACACTCATCTGTCTGATTACTTTTCTTTTTATGTGAGGTGGGTTTTCACCGGGATGCCCAGGCTGACCTCAACTCATGACCTCAGGTGACCCACCCACCTCAGCCTCCCAAAGTGCTAAGATTGCTGGCGTGAGTCACAGTGCCCAGCACAGTCTCTGATTTTTTTAACAATAAAGAGCAAGGTGGCTCATGGAGCCTGTAATTTAGGCGCCTCAAAACCAATGGTGGATCATGAGAAGTTGGGTTTGAGACCCACCCGACCAACATGGTGAAACCCCATCTTTGAAAAAAAAATTTGGTTTGGGCTGGCTCCTCAGGCCTGTAATCCCAGCACTTAGAATGCTGAGGTGGCAGATCGTGAGGTCACAGGTTTGAGACTGGCCTGAAAGACACAGCAGCCACTCCTATAAAAAAAAAAAAAAACAGAAAACATAAAAAGCTGAGGCAGGCATGGCATGTGCTTGCTTCAGCAGCACCTGCACTAAAATTGGGATGCTACACATGCTGCACAAAAATGACATGCAAAGAAATGCAGCATTTGTATTTTTTTTTTTTTTTGTGGCTGTTTTGTGGAAATCAAATAAAGATAGATTTGAGGTACAAAAAGTAAAATAGAAAGTTAGCTGGACGTGGTGGTGTGGACACCTGTAACCCCAGCTACTTGAAGGGCATTGCAGGACAATCGCTTGAACCCAAAAGAAAGCTGTTGCAATAAGCAAAGATCACACTGCTGCACTTCAGCCTGGGTGACAAGAGAAAAAAACGTACGTCATAAAGAAAGGCGGGAGAAGGGTGGAGTCACCAGGCACCTGTTTTGTTACAATTGCAGACACTCATCTGTCTGATTACTTTTCTTTTTCTTTTCTTTTTATGTGAGGTGGGTTTTCACTGGGATGCCCAGGCTGACCTCGAACTCATGACCTCAGGTGACCCACCCACCTCGGCCTTCCAAAATGCTAAGATTGCTGGCATGAGTCACAGTGCCCAGCACAGTCTCTGATTTTTTTAACAATAAAGCTGGCCAGCAAGGTGGCTCATGGAGCCTGTAATTTAGGCGCCTTGAAAACCAATGGGCAGATCATGAGAAGTTGCAGGTTTGAGACCGCCCGACCAACATGGTGAAACCCATCTTTGAAACAAAAAAAAATTGGTTTGGGCTCGTCAACTCAGGCCTGTAATCCTAGCACTTAGAATGCTGAGGTGGCAGATCGTGAGGTCACAGGTTCGAGACTGGCCTCTAAAGACACAGCACAGCCACTCCTATAAAAAAAAAACAGAAAACATAAAAAGCTGAGGCAGGCATGGCATGTGCTCACTTCAGCAGCACCTGCACTAAAATTGGGACACTACACAGAGAAGCGGCTGGCCAGCACAAAAATGACATGCAAAGAAATGCAGCATTCGGTATTTATTTTTTTTTTTTTGGCTGTTTTGTGGAAATCAAATAAAGATACATTTGAGGTACAAAATTTAAAATAGAAAGCTAGCTGGACGTGGTGGTGTGGACACCTGTAACCCTAGCTACTTGAAGGGCATTGTCAGGACAATCGCTTGAACCAAAAAAAGGTGTTGCAATAAGCAAAGATCACACTGTTGCACTTCAGCCTGGGTGACAAGAGGAAACAGTACATCATAAAGAAAGGCGGGTGAAGTGGAGTCACCAGGCACCTTTTTGTTACAATTGCAGACATTCATCTGTCTGATTACTTTTCGTTTTTTTCTTTTCTTTTTTATGTGAGGTGGTTTTCACCAGGATGCCCAGGCTGACCTCAAACTCGTGACCTCAGGTGACCCACCCACCTCGGCCTCCCAAAGTGCTAAGATTGCTGGCGTGAGTCACAGCGCCCAGCACAGTCTCTCTGATTTCTTTTTAACAATAAATTCAGCCAGCCAGGCAAGGTGGCTCATGGAAGCCTGTAATTTAGGCGCCTCAAAAACCAATGCCTGCAGAACACGAGAAGTTGCAGGTTTGAGACCCGACCAACATGGTGAAACCCATCTTTGAAACAAAAAAAAAATTTGGTTTGGGCTGGCTCCTCAGGCCTGTAATCCCAGCACTTAGAATGCTGAGGTGGCAGATCATGAGGTCACAGGTTCGAGACTGGCCTAAAGACACAGCACAGCCTGCTCCTATAAAAAAACAGAAAACATAAAAAGCTGAGGCAGGCATGGCATGTGCTCACTTGGCAGCACCTGCACTAAAATTGGGATACAGAAGTGCCGCAAAATGACACGCAAAGAAATGCAGCATTCTGTATTTTTTTTTTTGGCTGTTTTGTGGAAATCAAATAAAGATAGATTTGAGGTACAAAAAGTAAAATAGAAAGTTAGCTGACGTGGTGGTGGACACCTGTAACCCCAGCTACTTGAAGGGCATTGCAGGACAATCACTTGAACCCAAAAGAAAGGTGTTGCAATAAGCAAAGATCACACTGTTGCACTTCAGCCTGGGTGACAAGAGAAACAGTACATCATAAAGAAAGGCGGGAGAAGGGTGGAGTCACCAGGCACCTGTTTTGTTACAATTGCAGACACTCATCTGTCTGATTACTTTTTTTTTCTCTTTTTATGTGAGGTGGGTTTTCACCGGGATGCCCAGGCTGACCTCAAACTCGACCTCAGGTGACCCACCCACCTCAGCCTCCCAAAGTGCTAAGATTGCTGGCGTGAGTCACAGCGCCAGCACAGTCTCTGATTTTTTTAACAATAAATTGCCAGCCAGGCAAGGTGGCTCATGGAGCCTGTAATTTAGGTGCCTCAAAAACCAATGTGGCAGATCATGAGAAGTTGGGTTTGAGACCGCCCGACCAACATGGTGAAACCCGTCTTTGAAACAAAAAAATTTGGGCTGGCTCCTCAGGCCTGTAATCCCAGCACTTAGAATGCCAAGGAGCATCATGAGGTCACAGGTTCGAGACTGGCCTGAAAGACACAGCACAGCCTGCTCCTATAAAAAAAAAAACAGAAAACATAAAAAGCTGAGGCAGGCATGGCATGTGCTCACTTGGCAGCACCTGCACTAAAATTGGGATGCTACACAGAAGGTCGGATGGTGCACACAAAATGACACAAAGAATGCAGCATTTATTTTTTCTTGTGGCTGTTTTGTGGAAATCAAATAAAGATAGATTTGAGGTACAAAAAGTAAAATAGAAAGTTAGCTGGATGGTGGTGTGGACACCTGTAACCCAGCTACTTGAAGGGCATTGGCAGGACAATCGCTTGAACCCAAAAGAAAGGTGTTGCAATAAGCAAAGATTGCACTGTTGCACTTCAGCCTGGGTGACAAGAGAGAAACAGTACATCATAAAGAAAGGTGGGGAGAAGGTGGAGTCACCAGGCACCTCGTTTTGTTACAATTGCAGACACTCATCTGTCTGATTACTTTTCTTATTCTTTCTTTCTTTAATGTGAGGTGTTTTCACCGAGATGCCCAGGCTGAACTCGAACTCATGACCTCAGGTGACCCACCCACCTCGGCCTCCCAAAGTGCTAAGATTGCTGGCGTGAGTCACAGCGCCCAGCACAGTCTCTCTGATTTTTTTAACAATAAAGTTGGCCAGCTGGGCAAGGTGGCTCATGGAGCCTGTAATTTAGGCACCTCAAAAACCAATGTGGCAGATCATGAGAAGTTGTGGGTTTGAGACCGCCCGACCAACATGGTGAAACCATCTTTGAAATGAAAAAAAAAATTTGGTTTGGGCTCAGCTCTTGAGGCCTGTAATCCCAGCACTTAGAATGCTGAGGCAGGCAGATCGTGAGGTCACAGGTTCGAGACTGGCCTCAAAGACACAGCACAGCCTGCTCCTATAAAAAAAAAAACAGAAAACATAAAAAGCTGAGGCAGGCATGGCATGTGCTCACTTGGCAGCACCTGCACTAAAATTGGGATGCTACACAGAAGGCCGGCTTGGCCACACAAAAATGACATGCAAAGAATGCAGCATTTCATATTTTTTTTTTTTGGCTGTTTTGTGAAATCAAATAAAGATAGATTTGAGGTACAAAAAGTAAAATAGAAAGTTAGCTGGACATGGTGGTGGACACCTGTAACCCCAGCTACTTGAAGGGCATTGCAGGACAATCGCTTGAACCCAAAAGAAGGTGTTGCAATAAGCAAAGATTGCACTGTTGCACTTCAGCCTGGGTGACAAGAGAAAACAGTACATCATAAAGAAAGGCGGAGAAGGGTGGAGTCACCAGGCACCTCGTTTTGTTACAATTGCAGACACTCATCTGTCTGATTACTTTTTTTTCTTTTCTCTTTTTATGTGAGGTGGTTTTCACCAGGATGCCCAGGCTGACCTCGAACTCGTGACCTCAGGTGACCCACCCACCTCAGCCTCCCAAAGTGCTAAGATTGCTGGCGTGAGTCACAGCCCAGCACAGTCTCTGATTTTTTTAACAATAAATTCAACTGGGCAAGGTGGCTCATGGAGCCTGTAATTTAGGCCTCAAAACCAATGCGGCAGATCATGAGAAGTTGCAGTTTGAGACCCACCTGACCAACATGGTGAAACCCTCTTTGAAATGAAAAAAAAATTTGGTTTGGCTGGGCTCAGGCCTGTAATCCCAGCACTTAGAATGCTGAGGTGGGCAGATCATGAGGTCACAGGTTGAGACTGGCCTCAAAGACACAGCACAGCCTGCTCCTATAAAAAAAACAGAAAAACATAAAAAGCTGAGGCAGGCATGGCATGTGCTCACTTCAGCAGCACCTGCACTAAAATTGGGACGCTACACAGAGTTGGCAGCAGCAAAAATGACATGCAAAGAATGCAGCATTCTGTATTTTTTTTTGTTGTGGCTGTTTTGTGGAAATCAAATAAAGATAGATTTGAGGTACAAAAAGTAAAATAGAAAGTTAGCTGGACGTGGTGGTGTGGACACCTGTAACCCCAGCTACTTGAAGGGCATTGGCAGGACAATCGCTTGAACCCAAAAGAAAGGTGTTGCAATAAGCAAAGATCACACTGTTGCACTTCAGCCTGGGTGACAAGAGGAAAACAGTACATCATAAAGAAAGGCGGGAGAAGGGTGGAGTCACCAGGCACCTCGTTTTGTTACAATTGCAGACACTCATCTGTCTGATTATTTTTTCTTTTTATGTGAGGTGGGTTTTCACCGAGATGCCCAGGCTGACCTCAAACTCGTGACCTCAGGTGACCCACCCACCTCAGCCTCCCAAAGTGCTAAGATTGCTGGCGTGAGTCACAGCGCCTGGCACAGTCTCTGATTTTTTTAACAATAAAGTCCTGCCAGCTGGGCAAGGTGGCTCATGGGAGCCTGTAATTTAGGTGCCTCAAAAACCAATGCGGCAGATCACGAGAAGTTGTGGGTTTGAGACCCACCCGACCAACATGGTGAAACCCCTCTTTGAAACAAAAAAAAAATTTGGTTTGGGCTGGCTCCTCAGGCCTGTAATCAGCACTTAGAATGCTGAGGTGGGCAGATCGTGAGGTCACAGGTTTGAGACTGGCCTCAAAGACACAGCAGCCCACTCCTATAAAAAAAACAGAAAAACATAAAAAGCTGAGGCAGGCATGGCATGTGCTCACTTTGGCAGCACCTGCACTAAAATTGGGATGCTACACAGAAGGCAGCATGGCCACAGCAAAAATGACATGCAAAGAATGCATTTCTGTATTTTTTTTTTTGTGGCTGTTTTGTGGAAATCAAATAAAGATAGATTTGAGGTACAAAAAGTAAAAATAGAAAGTTAGCTGGACGTGGTGGTGTGTGGACACCTGTAACCCCAGCTACTTGAAGGGCATTGGCAGGACAATCGCTTGAACCCAAAAGAAGGTGTTGCAATAAGCAAAGATCACACTGTTGCACTTCAGCCTGGGTGACAAGAGGAAAACAGTAGGTCATAAAGAAAGGCGGGAGAAGTGGAGTCACCAGGCACCTCGTTTTGTTACAATTGCAGACACTCATCTGTCTGATTACTTTTCTTTTTTTTCTTTTTATGTGAGGTGGGTTTTCACTGGGATGCCCAGGCTGACCTCAAACTCGTGACCTCAGGTGACCCACCCACCTGGCCTCCAAAGTGCTAAGATTGCTGGCGTGAGTCACAGCGCCAGCACAGTCTCTGATTTCTTTTTAACAATAAAGTCTGGCTGGGCAAGGTGGCTCATGGAGCCTGTAATTTAGGCGCCTCAAAACCAATGCGGCAGATCATGAGAAGTTGTGGGTTTGAGACCCACCAACCAACATGGTGAAACCATCTTGAAACAAAAAAAATTGGTTTGGGCTGCTCCTCAGGCCTGTAATCCCAGCACTTAGAATGCTGAGGTGAGCAGATCGTGAGGTCACAGGTTCGAGACTGGCCTCTAAAGACACAGTGCAGCCCACTCCCTATAAAAACAGAAAAACAGAAAAACATAAAAAGCTGAGGCAGGTATGGCATGTGCTTGCTTTGGCAGCACCTGCACTAAAATTGGGATGCTACACAGAAGGCCAGCATGGCTGCAGCAAAAATGACACGCAAAGAATGCAGCATTCTGTATTTTTTTTCTTGTGGCTGTTTTGTGGAAATCAAATAAAGATAGATTTGAGGTACAAAAAGTAAAAATAGAAAGTTAGCTGGACGTGGTGGTGTGGACACCTGTAACCCCAGCTACTTGAAGGGCATTGGCAGGACAATCGCTTGAACCCAAAAGAAAGGTGTTGCAATAAGCAAAGATTGCACTGTTGCACTTCAGCCTGGGTGACAAGAGGAAAACAGTACATCATAAAGAAAGGCAGGAGAAGGTGGAGTCACCAGGCACCTCTTTTGTTACAATTGCAGACACTCTTTTTCTTTTTCTTTTTCTTTTTTTATGTGAGGTGGGTTTTCACTGGGTTGCCCAGGCTGACCTCGAACTGGTGACCTCAGATGACCTGCCCACCTTTGCCTCCCAAAGTGCTAAGATTGCTGGCCTGAGTCACAGCACCAGCACAGTCTCTGATTTCTTTTTAACAATAAAGTCGGCCAGCCAGGCAAGGTGGCTCATGGAGCTGTAATTTAGGCGCCTAAAACCAATGCATGGAACACAAGAAGTTGCGGTTCAAGACCCGCCTGACCAACATGGTGAAACCCATCTTTGAAACAAAAAAAATTGGTTTGGGCTGGGCTCTCAGGCCTGTAATCCCAGCACTTAGAATGCCAAGGTGGGCAGATCATGAGGTCACAGGTTTGAGACTGGCCTCAAAGACACAGCACAGCCTGCTCCTATAAAAAAAAAAAACAAAACAGAAAACATAAAAAGCTGAGGCAGGCATGGCATGTGCTCGCTTTGGCAGCACCTGCACTAAAATTGGGACACTACACAGAAGGCCAGCATGGCTGCAGCAAAAATGACACGCAAAGAATGCAGCATTTGTATTTTTTTTTTTGTGGCTGTTTTGTGGAAATCAAATAAAGATAGATTTGAGGTACAAAAAGTAAAATAGAAAGTTAGCTGGACGTGGTGGTGGACACCTGTAACCCCAGCTACTTGAAGGGCATTGCAGGACAATCACTTGAACCCAAAAAAGGTGTTGCAATAAGCAAAGATTGCACTGTTGCACTTCAGCCTGGGTGACAAGAGAAAACAGTATGTCATAAAGAAAGGCGGGGAGAAGGTGGAGTCACCAGGCACCTCGTTTTGTTACAATTGCAGACACTCATCTGTCTGATTACTTTTTTTTCTTTTTCTTTTTATGTGAGGTGGTTTTCACTGGGATGCCCAGGCTGACCTCGAACTCGTGACCTCAGGTGACCCACCCACCTCGGCCTCCCAAAGTGCTAAGATTGCTGGCGTGAGTCACAGCGCCAGCACAGTCTCTGATTTTTTTAACAATAAAGTCTGGCTGGGCAAGGTGGCTCATGGGAGCCTGTAATTTAGGCGCCTCAAAACCAATGTGGGTGGATCATGAGAAGTTGCAGTTCGAGACCCGCCCAACCAACATGGTGAAACCATCTTTGAAATGAAAAAAAAAATTTGGTTTGGGCTGGCTCTCAGGCCTGTAATCCCAGCACTTAGAATGCCAAGGTGGGCAGATCATGAGGTCACAGGTTCGAGACTGGCCTCTAAAGACACAGCACAGCTCCTATAAAAAACAGAAAAACAGAAAACATAAAAAGCTGAGGCAGGCATGGCATGTGCTCACTTCAGCACCTGCACTAAAATTGGGATGCTACACAGAAGGCCAGCATGGCTGCAGCAAAAATGACACGCAAAGAATGCAGCATTTTATTTTTTTTTGGCTGTTTTGTGAAAATCAAATAAAGATAGATTTGAGGTACAAAAGAGTAAAATAGAAAGTTAGCTGGACGTGGTGGTGTGGACACCTGTAACCCCAGCTACTTGAAGGGCATTGGCAGGACAATCGCTTGAACCCAAAAAGGTGTTGCAATAAGCAAAGATCACTGTTGCACTTCAGCCTGGGTGACAAGAGGAAAACAGTATGTCATAAAGAAAGGGGGAGAAGGGTGGAGTCACCAGTCACATCGTTTTGTTACAATTGCAGACAATCATCTGTCTGATTACTTTTCTTTTTTTTTTTATCTTATTTATGTTAGGTGGGTTTCACCGAGATGCCCAGGCTGACCTTGAACTCGTGACCTCACGTGACCCACCCACCTCGGCCTCCCAAACTGTTAAGATTGCTGGCTTGAGTCACAGCGCCCAGCACAGTCTCTGATTTTTTTAACAATAAAGTCAGCTGAGGCAAGGTGGCTCATGGAGCTGTAATTTAGGTGCCTCAAAACCAATGTGCAGCGAGAAGTTGCGGGTTTGAGACCCGCCTGACCAACATGGTGAAACCCATCTTTGAAACAAAAAAAATTGGTTTGGCTGCTCTCAGGCCTGTAATCCCAGCACTTAGAATGCTGAGGCAGATCGTGAGGTCACAGGTTGAGACTGGCCTCTAAAGACACAGCAGCCCACTCCTATAAAAAAAACAGAAAACATAAAAAGCTGAGGCAGGCATGGCATGTGCTAACTTTGGCAGCACCTGCACTAAAATTGGGATGCTACACAGAAGGCTGGCTGCAGCAAAAATGACACGCAAAGAATGCAGCATTATATTTTTTTTTTTTGGCTGTTTTGTGGAAATCAAATAAAGATTTGAGGTACAAAAAGTAAAATAGAAAGTTAGCTGGATGTGGTGTGTGGACACCTGTAACCCCAGCTACTTGAAGGGCATTGCAGGACAATCGCTTGAACCCAAAAGAAAGGTGTTGCAATAAGCAAAGATTGCACTGTTGCACTTCAGCCTGGGTGACAAGAGAAAACAGTACATCATAAAGAAAGGTGGGAGAAGGGTGGAGTCACCAGGCACCTCTTTTTGTTACAATTGCAGACACTCATCTGTCTGATTACTTTTCTTTTCTTTTTATGTGAGGTGGGTTTTCACCGGGATGCCCAGGCTGACCTCAAACTCGTGACCTCAGGTGACCCCACCTTGGCCTCCCAAAGTGCTAAGATTGCTGGTGAGTCACAGCGCCCAGCACAGTCTCTGATTTTTTTTAACAATAAATTGGCCAGGCAAGGTGGCTCATGGAGCCTGTAATTTAGGCCTCAAAACCAATGCGGTGGATCATGAGAAGTTGGGTTTGAGACCCGCCTGACCAACATGGTGAAACCCATCTTTGAAACAAAAAATTTGGTTTGGGCTGCTCCTCAGGCCTGTAATCCCAGCACTTAGAATGCTGAGGTGGCAGATCGTGAGGTCACAGGTTTGAGACTGGCCTCAAAGACACAGCACAGCTCCCTATAAAAAACAGAAAACATAAAAAGCTGAGGCATGGCATGTGCTCACTTTGGCAGCACCTGCACTAAAATTGGGATGCTACACAGAAGGCCAGCATGGCTGCAGCAAAAATGACACGCAAAGAATGCAGCATTATATTTTTTTTTTGTGGCTGTTTTGTGAAATCAAATAAAGATAGATTTGAGGTACAAAAAGTAAAATAGAAAGTTAGCTGGACGGTGGTGTGGACACCTGTAACCCCAGCTACTTGAAGGGCATTGGCAGGACAATTGCTTGAACCCAAAAGAAAGGTGTTGCAATAAGCAAAGATCACTGTTGCACTTCAGCCTGGGTGACAAGAGAAAACAGTACATCATAAAGAAAGGTGGGAGAAGGGTGGAGTCACCAGGCACCAACACAATTGCAGACACTCATCTGTCTGATTACTTTTTTTTCTTTTTATGTGAGGTGGTTTTCACTGGGATGCCCAGGCTGACCTCAACTCATGACCTCAGGTGACCCACCACCTCGGCCTCCCAAAGTGCTAAGATTGCTGGCATGAGTCACAGCGCCCAGCACAGTCTCTGATTTCTTTTTAACAATGCTGGGCAAGGTGGCTCATGGAGCTGTAATTTCCATTGAAAAAATGTGAGGATCATGAGAAGTTGTGGGTTTGAGACCCACCGACCAACATGGTGAAACCTGTCTTTGAAATGAAAAATTTGGTTTGGCTGCTCAGGCCTGTAATCCCAGCATCAGATTATGAGGTCACAGGTTCGAGACTGGCCTCAAAGACACAGCACAGCCACTCCTATAAAAAAAACAAAAAACATAAAAAGCTGAGGCAGGCATGGCATGTGCTCACTTTGGCAGCACCTGCACTAAAATTGGGACACTACACAGAAGGCCAGCATGGCTGCAGCAAAAATGACACGCAAAAATGCAGCATTCTGTATTTTTTTTTTGGCTGTTTTGTGGAAATCAAATAAAGATAGATTTGAGGTACAAAAATTAAAATAGAAAGTTAGCTGGACGTGGTGGTGTGGACACCTGTAACCCCAGCTACTTGAAGGGCATTGCAGGACAATCACTTGAACCCAAAAGAAAGGTGTTGCAATAAGCAAAGATCACTGTTGCACTTCAGCCTGGGTGACAAGAGAAAACAGTACATCATAAAGAAAGGCGGGAGAAGGGTGGAGTCACCAGGCATCTCGTTTTGTTACAATTGCAGACACTCATCTGTCTGATTACTTTTCTTTTTCTTTTATTCTTCTTCAGGTGAGGTGGGTTTTCACTGAGATGCCCAGGCTGACCTCAAACTCGTGACCTCAGGTGACCCACCACCTTGGCCTCCCAAAGTGCTAAGATTGCTGGCATGAGTCACAGCACCAGCACAGTCTCTGATTTTTTTTAACAATAAAGTCGGCCAGCCAGGCAAGGTGGCTCATGGGAGCCTGTAATTTAGGTGCCTCAAAAACCAATGTGGATCATGAGAAGTTGCAGGTTCGAGACCCGCCTGACCAACATGGTGAAACCCCATCTTTGAAACAAAAAAAATTTGGTTTGGGCTGGGCTCCTCAGGCCTGTAATCCCAGCACTTAGAATGCTGAGGCAGATTGTGAGGTCACAGGTTCGAGACTGGCCTCAAAGACACAGCACAGCCTGCTCCCAAAAAAAAAAAAAAAAAAACAGAAAACATAAAAAGCTGAGGCATGGCATGTGCTCGCTTCGGCAGCACCTGCACTAAAATTGGGACGCTACACAGAAGGCCGGCATGGCTGCAGCACCAAAATGACACGCAAAGAAATGCAGCGTTCTGTACTTTTTTGTTGTTGTTGCAGCTGTTTTGTGGAAATAAAATAAAGATAGGTTTGAGATACAGAGAAGTAAAATTGAAAGTTAGCTGGACGTGGTGGTGGACACCTGTAACCCCAGCTACTTGAAGGGCATTGGCAGGTCAATTGCTTGAACCCAAAAGAAAGGTGTTGCAATAAGCAAAGATCACTGTTGCACTTCAGCCTGGGTGACAAGAGCAGTACATCGGCAGAAGAAGGTGGAGTCACCAGGCACCTGTTTTGTTACAATTGCAGACACTCATCTGTCTGATTACTTTTTTCTTTTTATGTGAGGTGGGTTTTCACCAGGATGCCCAGGCTGACCTCAAACTCGTGACCTCAGGTGACCCACCACCTCAGCCTCCCAAAGTGCTAAGATTGCTGGCATGAGCACCCAGCACAGTCTCTGATTTTTTGTCAGCCGGGCTGTCAATTGTAATGCACCAAAAAAATGTGGGTGGATCATGAGAAGTTGTGGGTTTGAGACCCACCGACCAACATGGTGAAACCCCATCTTTGAAAAAAAAAATTTGGTTTGGGCTCAGGCCTGTAATCCCAGCACTTAGAATGCTGAGGCAGATTGTGAGGTCACAGGTTTGAGACTGGCCAGAAAACAGAAGGCAGGCATGGCTCACAGCCCAAAAATGATGCAGAAAGGCATTCATATTTTTTTTTGGCTGTTTTGTGGAAATCGAATTAAGATAGATTTGAGGTACAAAAAATTAAAAATAGAAAGTTACCTGGACATGGTGGTGTGGACATCTGTAACCCCAGCTACTTGAAGGGCATTGGCAGGACAATTGCTTGAACCCAAAAAGAAAGGTGTTGCAATAAGCAAAGATTGCACTGCTGCACTTCAGCCTGGGTGACAAGAGAAACAGTACGTCATAAAGAAAGGTGGGGAGAAGGGTGGAGTCACTAGGCACCTCGTTTTGTTACAATTGCAGACACTCATCTGTCTGATTACTTTTTTTTTTTTACATAATGTGGGTTTTCACCGTGATGTCCAGGCTGACCTCAAACTCATAACCTCAGGTGACCCACCCACCTTGGCCTCCCAAATTGCTAAGATTGCTGGCATGAGTCACAGCACCAGCAAAGTTCTCTGATTACTTTTTTAACAATAAATTCATCCAGCCAGGAAAGGTGGCTCATGAGAGACTGTAATTTAGGTGCCTCAAAAACAAATGTTCACGGATCATGAGAAGTGACAGGTTCAAGACCCACCTGACCAACATGGTGAAACCCCATTTTTGAAACAAAAAAAATTTGTTTTGCAGTCAGCTCCTCAAGCCTGTAATCCCAGCACTTAGAATGTCAAGGTGGGCAGCAGATCATGAGGTCACAGGTTCGAGACTGGCCTCTAAAGACACAGCACAGCCTCCCTATAAAAAAACAAAAAACATAAAAAGCTGAGGTAGGCATGGCATGTGCTCGCTTCAGCAGCACCTGCACTAAAATTGGGATGCTACACAGAAGGCCGGCATGGCTGCAGCAAAAATGACACAAAGAAATGCAGTTTTGTATTTTTTTTTGTGGCTGTTTTGTGAAATCAAATAAAGATAGATTTGAGGTACAAAAAGTAAAATAGAAAGTTAGCTGGACGTGGTGTGTGGACACCTGTAACCCCAGCTACTTGAAGGGCAGGACAATCGCTTGAACCCAAAAAAAAGGTGTTGCAATAAGCAAAGATTGCACTGTTGCACTTCAGCCTCGGTGACAAGAGAGAAACAGTATGTCATAAAGAAAGGCGGGAAGAAGGGTGGAGTCACCAGGCACCTCGTTTTGTTACAATTGCAGACACTCATCTGTCTGATTACTTTTCTTTTTCTTTCTTTTTATGTGAGGTGGGTTTTCACTGGATGCCCAGGCTGACCTCAAACTCGTGACCTCAGGTGACCACCTCAGCCTCCCAAAGTGCTAAGATTGCTGGCATGAGTCACAGTGCCCAGCACAGTCTCTGATTTTTTTAACAATTCCAGCTGGGCAAGGTGGCTCATGGAGCCTGTAATTTAGGCGCCTCAAAACCAATGCGGTGGATCATGAGAAGTTGTGGGTTTGAGACCGCCTGACCAACATGGTGTAACCCCATTTCTGAAATGAAAAAAAAATTTGGGTTAGGCTGGCTCCTCAGGCCTGTAATCCCAGCACTTAGAATGCTGAGGCAGATTGTGAGGTCACAGGTTGAGACTGGCCTCTAAAGACACAGCACAGCCTGCTCCTATAAAAAAAAAAACATAAAAAGCTGAGGCAGGCATGGCATGTGCTCACTTGGCAGCACCTGCACTAAAATTGGGATGCTACACAGAAGGCTGTGGCAGAGCAAAAATGACATGCAAAGAATGCAGTTTTGTATTTTTTTTTTGGCTGTTTTGTGGAAATCAAATAAAGATAGATTTGAGGTACAAAAAGTAAAAATAGAAAGTTAGCTGGACGTGGTGGTGTGGACACCTGTAACCCCAGCTACTTGAAGGGCATTGGCAGGACAATCACTTGAACCCAAAAAAAAGGTGTTGCAATAAGCAAAGATCACTGTTGCACTTCAGCCTGGGTGACAAGAGAAACAGTACATCATAAAGAAAGGTGGGGAGAAGGGTGGAGTCACCAGGCACCTCTTTTGTTACAATTGCAGACACTCATCTGTCTGATTACTTTTCTTTTTCTTTTTCTTTTATGTGAGGTGGTTTTCACCGGGATGCCCAGGCTGACCTCAAACTCGTGACCTCAGGTGACCCCCACCTGGCCTCCCAAAGTGCTAAGATTGCTGGCATGAGTCACAGCGCCAGCACAGTCTCTGATTTCTTTTTTAACAATAAAGTCGGCCAGCTGGGCAAGGTGGCTCATGGGAGCCTGTAATTTAGGCGCCTCAAAACCAATGCGGTGGATCATGAGAAGTTGCAGGTTTGAGACCCACCTGACCAACATGGAGAAACCCTGTCTTGAAATGAAAAAAAAAATTTGTTTTGGGCTGGGCTCCTCAGGCCTGTAATCCCAGCACTTAGAATGCCAAGGCAGCAGATCATGAGGTCACAGGTTCGAGACTGGCCTCTAAAGACACAGCACAGCCCGCTTCCTATAAAAAAAAACAGAAAACATAAAAATGCTGAGGCAGGCATGGCATGTGCTCACTTCAGCAGCACCTGCACTAAAATTGGGATGCTACACAGAAGGCCGGTGTGGCAGAGCAAAAAAATGACATGCAAAGAATGCAGCATTTGTATTTTTTTTTGTTGTTTTGGCTGATTTGTGGAAAACAAATAAAGATAGATTTGTGGTACAAAAAAGTAAAAATAGGAAGTTAGCTGGACGTGGTGGTGAGGACATTTGTAATCCCAGCTACTTGAAGGGTATTGTCAGGACAATCTTGAACCCAAAAGAAAGGTGTTGCAATAAGCAAAGATCACTGTTGCACTTCAGCCTGGGTGACAAGAGGAAACAGTACATCATAAAGAAAGGTGGGAGAAGGGTGGAGTCACCAGGCACCTTTTTTGTTACAATTGCAGACACTCATCTGTCTGATTACTTTTCTTTTTTATGTGAGGTGGGTTTTCACTGGATGCCCAGGCTGACCTCGAACTGACCTCAGGTGACCCACCCACCTGGCCTCCCAAAGTGCTAAGATTGCTGGCGTGAGTCACAGTGGCACAGTCTCTGATTTCTTTTTAACAATAAAGTCGGCTGGCAAGGTGGCTCATGGAGCCTGTAATTTAGGCCTCAAAACCAATGCGGTGGATCATGAGAAGTTGTGGGTTTGAGACCGCCTGACCAACATGGTGAAACCTGTCTTTGAAAAAAAAAAAAATTTGGTTTGGCTGGCTCCTCAGGCCTGTAATCCCAGCACTTAGAATGCTGAGGCGGGCAGATCATGAGGTCACAGGTTTGAGACTGGCCTCAAAGACACAGCACAGCCTGCTCCCTATAAAAAAAAAACAGAAAACATAAAAAGCTGAGGCAGGCATGGCATGTGCTCACTTCAGCAGCACCTGCACTAAAATTGGGATGCTACACAGAAGGGCATGGCAGAGCAAAAAATGACATGCAAAGAATGCAGCATTTGTATTTTTTTTTTGGCTGTTTTGTGGAAATCAAATAAAGATAGATTTGAGGTACAAAAAAGTAAAATAGAAAGTTAGCTGGACGTGGTGGTGTGGACACCTGTAACCCCAGCTACTTGAAAGGCATTGGCAGGACAATCGCTTGAACCCAAAAAAGGTGTTGCAATAAGCAAAGATCACTGTTGCACTTCAGCCTGGGTGACAAGAGAAAACAGTACATCATAAAGAAAGGTGGGAGAAGGTGGAGTCACCAGGCACCTTTTTTGTTACAATTGCAGACACTCATCTGTCTGATTACTTTTCTTTTTCTTTTTATGTGAGGTGGTTTTCACTGGGATGCCCAGGCTGACCTCAAACTCGTGACCTCAGGTGACCCACCCACCTTGGCCTCCCAAAGTGCTAAGATTGCTGGCGTGAGTCACAGCGCCCAGCACAGTCTCTCTGATTTCTTTTTAACAATAAAGTCGGCCAGCCAGGCAAGGTGGCTCATGGGAGCCTGTAATTTAGGCGCCTCAAAACCAATGCGGTGGATCATGAGAAGTTGCAGGTTTGAGACCTGCCTGACCAACATGGTGAAACCCCATCTTTGAAAGAAAAAAAAAATTTGGTTTGGGCTGGCTCCTCAGGCCTGTAATCCCAGCACTTAGAATGCCGAGGTGGCAGATCGTGAGGTCACAGGTTCGAGACTGGCCTCAAAGACACAGCACAGCCCACTCCTATAAAAAAAACAGAAAACATAAAAAGCTGAGGCAGGCATGGCATGTGCTCACTTCAGCAGCACCTGCACTAAAATTGGGATGCTACACAGAAGGCCTGCTGCAGTGCAAAAATGACATGCAAAGAATGCAGCATTGTATTTTTTTTTTGGCTGTTTTGTGGAAATCAAATAAAGATAGATTTGAGGTACAAAAAGTAAAATAGAAAGTTAGCTGGACATGGTGGTGTGGACACCTGTAACCAGCTACTTGAAGGGCATTGCAGGACAATCACTTGAACCCAAAAAAGGTGTTGCAATAAGCAAAGATTGCACTGTTGCACTTCAGCCTGGGTGACAAGAGGAAAACAGTACATCATAAAGAAAGGTGGGAGAAGGGTGGAGTCACCAGGCACCTCGTTTTGTTACAATTGCAGACACTCATCTGTCTGATTACTTTTCTTTTTCTTTTTTATGTGAGGTGGGTTTTCACTGGGATGCCCAGGCTGACCTCAAACTCATGACCTGAGGTGACCCACCCACCTGGCCTCCCAAAGTGCTAAGATTGCTGGTGAGTCACAGCGCCCAGCACAGTCTCTCTGATTTTTTTTAACAATAAAGTCGGCCAGCCTGGCAAGGTGGCTCATGGAGCCTGTAATTTAGGTGCCTCAAAAACAAATGCGGGTGGATCATGAGAAGTTGTGGGTTTGAGACCCACCCAACCAACATGGTGAAACCCCATCTTTGAAATGAAAAAAAATTTGGTTTGCACTTGGCTCCTCAGGCCTGTAATCCCAGCACTTAGAATGCTGAGGTGGCAGATCGTGAGGTCACAGGTTTGAGACTGGCCTAAAGACACAGCAGCCCACTCCTATAAAAAACAGAAAACATAAAAAGCTGAGGCAGGCATGGCATGTGCTCACTTTGGCAGCACCTGCACTAAAATTGGGATGCTACACAGAAGGCCGGCATGGCTGCAGCAAAATGACATGCAAAGAATGCAGCATTTGTATTTTTTTTTTGGCTGTTTTGTGGAAATCAAATAAAGATAGATTTGAGGTACAAAAAGTAAAATAGAAAGTTAGCTGGATGGTGGTGTGGACACCTGTAACCCCAGCTACTTGAAGGGCATTGCAGGACAATCACTTGAACCCAAAAGAAAGGTGTTGCAATAAGCAAAGATCACTGTTGCACTTCAGCCTGGGTGACAAGAGGAAACAGTATGTCATAAAGAAAGGTGGAGAAGGGTGGAGTCACCAGGCACCTGTTTTGTTACAATTACAGACACTCATCTGTCTGATTACTTTTCTTTTTCTTTTTTTTATGTGAGGTTTGTTTTCACTGGGATGCTCAGGCTGACCTCGAACTCGTGACCTCAGGTGACCCGCCCACCTCGGCCTCCCAAAGTGCTAAGATTGCTGGCTTGAGTCACAGCGCCCAGCACAGTCTCTGATTTCTTTTTAACAAATTCCACTGGCAGGTGGCTCATGGGAGCCTGTAATTTAGGCGCCTCAACCTGCAGATCATGAGAAGTTGGGTTTGAGACCCGCCCAACCAACATGGTGAAACCCCATCTTTGAAACAAAAAAAAATTTGGTTTGGGCTGGAATTCTCAGGCCTGTAATCCCAGCACTTAGAATGCTGAGGTGGCAGATCGTGAGGTCACAGGTTTGAGACTGGCCTCAAAGACACAGCACCTGCTCCTATAAAAAAAACAGAAAACATAAAAAGCTGAGGCAGGCATGGCATGTGCTCGCTTCAGCAGCACCTGCACTAAAATTGGGATGCTACACAGAAGGCATGGCCACAGTGCAAAAATGACACGCAAAGAATGCAGCATTCTGTATTTTTTTTTCTTGTGGCTGTTTTGGAAATCAAATAAAGATAGATTTGAGGTACAAAAAGTAAAATAGAAAGTTAGCTGGATGGTGGTGTGGACACCTGTAACCCCAGCTACTTGAAGGGCATTGGCAGGACAATCTTGAACCCAAAAAAAGAATAAGCAAAGATTGCACTGTTGCACTTCAGCCTGGGTGACAAGAGAAAACAGTACATCATAAAGAAAGGTGAGAAGGGTGGAGTCACCAGGCACCTGTTTTGTTACAATTGCAGACACTCATCTGTCTGATTACTTTTTCTTTTTTATGTGAGGTGGTTTTCACCGGGATGCCCAGGCTGACCTCGAACTCGTGACCTCAGGTGACCCACCCACCTCAGCCTCCCAAAGTGCTAAGATTGCTGGCGTGAGTCACAGCCCAGCACAGTCTCTCTGATTTTTTTTAACAATTCGCAGCTGGCAGGCTCATGGAGCCTGTAATTTAGGTGCCTCAAAACCAATGCGGTGGATCATGAGAAGTTGGGTTTGAGACCCACCTGACCAACATGGTGAAACCCCATCTTTGAAAAAAAAAAATTTGGTTTGGCTCTCAGGCCTGTAATCCCAGCACTTAGAATGCTGAGGTGGGCAGATTGTGAGGTCACAGGTTTGAGACTGGCCTCTAAAGACACAGCAGCCCACTCCTATAAAAAACAGAAAACATAAAAAGCTGAGGCAGGCATGGCATGTGCTCACTTCAGCAGCACCTGCACTAAAATTGGGATGCTACAGAAGCTGGCAGCACAAAAATGACATGCAAAAGAATGCAGCATTCTGTATTTTTTTTTCTTGTGGCTGTTTTGTGGAAATCAAATAAAGATTGATTCGAGGTACAAAAAGTAAAAATAGAAAGTTAGCTGGATGTGGTGTGGACACCTGTAACCCCAGCTACTTGAAGGGCATTGGCAGGACAATCGCTTGAACCCAAAAGAAAGGTGTTGCAATAAGCAAAGATCACACTGTTGCACTTCAGCCTGGGTGACAAGAGAAAAACAGTACATCATAAAGAAAGGCAAAGGGTGGAGTCACCAGGCACCTGTTTTGTTACAATTGCAGACACTCATCTGTCTGATTACTTTTCTTTTCTTTTCTTTTTTATGTGAGGTGGGTTTTCACCGGGATGCCCAGGCTGACCTCGAACTCGTGACCTCAGGTGACCCACCCACCTCAGCCTCCCAAAGTGCTAAGATTGCTGGCGTGAGTCACAGTGCCCAGCACAGTCTCTCTGATTTTTTTTAACAATAAAGTCGGCTGGCCAGGCAAGGTGGCTCATGGGAGCCTGTAATTTAGGTGCCTCAAAACCAATGTGGGTGGATCATGAGAAGTTGCAGGTTTGAGACCCACCTGACCAACATGGTGAAACCCCATCTTTGAAACAAAAAAAATTTGGTTTGGGCTGGGCTCCTCAGGCCTGTAATCCCAGCACTTAGAATGCTGAGGAGGGCAGATCATGAGGTCACAGGTTTGAGACTGGCCTCGAAAGACACAGCACAGCTCCCTATAAAAAAAAACAGAAAACATAAAAAGCTGAGGCAGGCATGGCATGTGCTTGCTTCAGCAGCACCTGCACTAAAATTGGGATGCTACACAGATGGCTGTGCAAAAATGACACGCAAAGAATGCAGCATTCTGTATTTTTTTTTTTTTGTGGCTGTTTTGTGAAATCAAATAAAGAT
>JAKFGQ010000222.1:0-39156 GCA_021498475.1 Saguinus midas | reverse complement strand
GCAATTCCAGGCAAGGCAATTCCAGGTAAAAGGCAAGGCAAGGCAATTCCAGGCATGTCAATTCCAGGCAAGGCAATGCAAGTCAAAGCAATTCCAGGCAAGGCAACAGAAGGCAAGGCAAGGCAATACAATTCCAGGCTAGGCAATTGCAGGAAAGGCAATTCCAGGCTAGGCAAGGCAAGGCAAGGCAGGGAAAGACAATTCCAGGCAAGGCTATTCCAGGTAAGGCAAGGCAAGGCAATTCCAGAAAAGGCAACTGCAGGCAGGGCAGGGCAGGGCAGGGCAGGGCAGGGCAGGGCAAGGCAAGACAATTCCAGGCAAGGCAAGGCAAGGCAAGGCAAGGCAATCAGGCAAGACAATTCCAGGCAAGGCAAGGCAACTCAGGGTAAGGCAATTCCAGGCAAGGGAAGGAAAGGCTATTCCAGGTGAGGCAATTCCAGGCAATGCAAGGCAAGGCAAGGCAAACAAATTCCAGCAAGGGAATTCCAGGCAAGGAAAGGAAAGGCGAGGAGAGGCAAGGTCATTCCAGGCAAGGCAATTTCAGGCAAGGCAAGGCAATGCAATGCAATACAATTCCAAGCAAGGAAATTCCAGGAAAGAAAAGGCAAGGCAATTCCAGACAAGTTAATTTCAGACAAGGAAAGGAAAGGCAATTCCAAGCAAGGCAAGGCAAGGCAAAAAGGAGGATACACACAGGTGAGAAGGATACACACAGGAGAGGGAAAACACAATAGAAAGGTTCCACACAGGAGAGGAATACACATAAAAGAGAGGGTATACACAGAGGAGAGGATACACAGGAGGATACATGCTGAAAAGTGGAGGATACTCAGAAGCACAGAGAGGATACCACAGGAGAGAGAGAATACACAAAGAGAAAAATACAGAATTGAAGGGGATACACACAAGAAAAATTATACACACAGGAGAGAAAAGAATACCACAAAGAAAGGAGGATACACACAGGAGCGAGGATACACACAGGTGAGAAGGATACACAGGAGGGACATACACACAGAGAAGGAAACACAGAGGAGAGATTGAAATACACAAAGGAAGGACTAGAGGCAAGATGGCGTCGAGAGGCGACTCAGGATTGCAGCTCTCAGTGGCGCAGAGGTGAGTCCAGCCGCATTCTCGGATGTTCCTTTATGCCCACAGAGCGTTGAAAGTCCCAGGTGTGGGAGACACACAGAGGCTGCCATCGCCAGCACAGCAGGACCCGCGGAACTCAGTGGTCAAGGTGCCCTGTTAAACCGGCAGTCTGAGATTTGGAAGGGCAGATTGGCATGTTCATCTGATTGAACAGGACTTGGAAAATGAGCCAGACCAGAAGTTTGAAGCGTGATCTGAGCCGTAGTGGGCAGCGGGGAGATCGCAGATACCAGTGCCCCATCGGCAGGCTACTGGGGCGCCAGTGAGTCGACATTTCAGCTTGGGGAGAGGAGAGAGAGGACGGACTCTGAGGCAGGGAGCTGGGTGATCGGGCTCGGCGGGTCATCACGGGACAAGCAGGGCAGCGACTGGAGATGCTTGGGGCTGATTTTGCTGCCACATCTAGGACGATGCAGCCCGGTGAAAGGGCGTCCACCATTGCTGAGGCAGACACTGAAGTACCGCCCAGGACTGACGTGGCATTGCCAAAAGAACCTGCCATATCAGAGGACTACACAGCAGAAGAGACCAGCAGAAACAGGTGGACCCGCTGCAGGTCAGAGCCCGGCAGGCAAATGTGAATAGACTGCCGCCTAGTGAGCAGGACAGTGCAACAGACAAAAGCCTCAACTCCTGAGTAAGAGCATCTAAGGGGAAAAAAGTGGTGTTTTATGAGATCTATAGCAGCAGACATAACAACCTCCCAACAACACTGAATGAACAACGGAGCTCAGCCCAGCACAGCTCCTATAAAGCACAGACTGTCTCCTCAAGCAGCTCCCAGACCCCTGTATATCCAAGGAGTAACCAGAAAAGGACTAATCAGACTGAAATTTGGCTGGCATCATTCTGGAACAAGGACAGCAGAAGAAGAACTGGATCATCCTCACTGTTGAGCTGCTGCAGGTATAGAAAAGCAGGGCCTGGGTGGACGTCAGCACTCATACAGCAGAGGATAGACGATTAGAGGAACTAAGTAACAGAAATACTTCATTATCAACAATCTCAGCGTCCACAGAGACCCAATTGAAAAATCAGCAACTACCAAAGGCGACAGGATAAATCCAAGATGGAAGAAACCAGCGAAAAAATAGGAAAGCGAAAACACCTCACAAAAAGGGAAACTCCTCACCAGCAAGGAAACAAAGTTGGAGAAGAATGAATGTACAGATAGGAATCAGACTTCAGAAAGTGGATAATGAGAAACTTCAGTGAGCTAAAGGAACATGTACTCAACCAGTGCAAAGAAACTAAGAACCTGAAAAAAATATTTGAAAAAAGACTCGAGGAATTGATAACAAGAATGGACAACTTAGGGAGGAACATGAATGAATTGAAGGAGCTGAAAAACACAACACGAGAATTTTGTGAAGCATGCAAAAGTTTCAATAGCCGAATTGACCAAGCAGAAGAAAGAATATCAGAAGTTGAAGATCAACTCAATGAAATAAAACGAGAAACCAAGATTAAAGAAAAAAGTACAAAAAGGAATGAACAAAATCTCTAAGAAATGTGGGACTATGTGAAGAGACCCAACCTACGCTTGATAGGTGTACCAGAATGTGACAAAGAGAATGAATCCAAGCTGGAAAACACTATTCAGGATATTATCCAGGAAAATTTCCCCAACCTAGCAAGACAGGTCAATACTCAACTTCAGGAAATACAGAGAACACCACAAAGATACTCCGCAAGAAAAGCAACCCCAAGGCACATAATCGTCAGATTCACCAGAGTTGAAATGAAGGAGAAAATACTAAGGGCAGTCAGAGAGAAAGGTCGGGTCACCCACAAAGGGAAGCCCATCAGACTCACAGCAGATCTCTCGGCAGAGATTCTACAAGCCAGAAGAGAGTGGGGGCCAATATTCAACATCCTTAAAGAAAAGAGCTTTCAACCCAGAATTTCATATCCAGCCAAACTGAGCTTCAAAGTGAAGAAAAAATAAAATCCTTCACGAACAACCAAGAACTCAGAGATTTTGTCACCACCAGGCCTGCTTTCAAGAGCTCCTGAAAGAGGCACTACACATAGAAAGAAACAACCAGTTCCAGCCATCCTAAAAGCATACCAAATGCTAAAGACCATCAACAAAATGAAGAATGTACATGAAACAACGGGCAAAACAGCCAGCTAGCATCAAAATGGCAGTATCAAATTCACACATAACAATATTAACCCTGAATGTAAATGGGCTAAATGCACCAATCAAAAGACACAAACTGGCAAATTGGATCAAAAACAAAAACCCATTAGTATGCGGTATCCAGAAGACCCACCTCACATGCAAAGATACACAAAGGCTAAAAATAAAAGGATGGAGGAAGATTTACCAAGCAAATGGAGAGCAAACAAAAGCAGGAGTTGCAATTCTCATCTCTGATAAAATAGACTTTAAAGCAACAAAGATCAAAAAGGACAAAGAAGGTCATTACATAATGGTAAAAGGATCGATACAACAAGAAGAGATAACGATTCTAAATATATATTGACCCAATGTAGGAGCACCCAGATATATAAGGCAAGTTCTTAATGACTTAAAAAGAGACTTGGACTCCCACAAAATAATAGTGGGAGACTTTAACACTCCATTATCAATAGCAGACAGATCAACCAGACTGAAAATTAACAAGGATATCCAGGACTTGAACTCAAATCTGGAACAAGCAAACCTGATAGACATTTAAAGAACTCTCCACCCCAAATCCACAGAATATACATTCTTCTCAGCACCACATCACACCTAAAATTGACCACATAATTGAAGTAAAGCACCTCAGCAAATGCAAAACAACTGAAATCATAACAGTCTCTCACACCATAGTAATCAAGTTGGAACTCAGAATTCAGAAAATAACTCAGAACCGACATAGCTTCATGGAAACTGAACACTGGCTCTTGAATGTTGATTGGATAAACAATGAAATGAAGGCAGAAATACGGAAGTTCTTTGAAACCAACGAGAATGAAGACACAACGTACCAGAATCTCTGGGACACATATAAAGCAGTCTGTAGAGGAAAATATATAGCAATAATTGCCCACATGAGAAGAGTGGAGAGATCCAAAATTGACACCCTATCATCAAAATTGAAAGAGCTAGAAAAGCAAAATCAAAAAGCTCAAAATCTAGCGAAGACAAGAAATAACTAAGATCAGAGCAGAACTGAAGGAGATAAGACAAGAAAACCCTTCAAAAATCAATAAATCTAAGAGCTGGTTTTAAAAGATCAACAAAATAGACAGACCACTAGCCAGACTGATAGAAAAGAAAAGACAAAAACCCATTAGTATGCGGTATCCAGAAGACCCACCTCACATGCAAAGATACACAAAGGCTAAAAATAAAAGGATGGAGGAAGATTACCAACAAATGGAGAGCAAACAAAAGCAGGAGTTGCAATTCTCATCTCTGATAAAATAGACTTTTAAAGCAACAAAGATCAAAAGGACAAAGAAGGTCATTACATAATGGTAAAAGGATCGATACAACAAGAAGAGATAACGATTCTAAATATATATTGACCCAATGTAGGAGCACCCAGATATATAAAGGCAGTTCTTAATGACTTAAAAGAGACTTGGACTCACAAAATAATAGTGGGAGACTTTAACACTCCATTATCAATAGCAGACAGATCAACCAGACTGAAAATTAACAAGGATATCCAGGACTTGAACTCAAATCTGGAACAAGCAAACCTGATAGACATTTAAAGAACTCTCCACCCCAAATCCACAGAATATACATTCTTCTCAGCACCACATCACACCTATTCCAAAATTGACCACATAATTGGAAGTAAAGCACTCCTCAGCAAATGCAAAACAACTGAAATCATAAGAAACAGTCTCTCACACCATAGTGCAATCAAGTTGGAACTCAGAATTCAGAAAATAACTCAGAACCGCATAGCTTCATGGAAACTGAACACTGGCTCTTGAATGTTGATTGGATAAACAATGAAATGAAGGCAGAAATACGGAAGTTCTTTGAAACCAACGAGAATGAAGACACAACGTACCAGAATCTCTGGGACACATGTAAAGCAGTCTGTAGAGGAAAATATATAGCAATAATTGCCCACATGAGAAGAGTGGAGAGATCCAAAATTGACACCCTATCGTCAAAATTGAAAGAGCTAGAAAAGCAAAATCAAAAAAGCTCAAAATCTAGCCGAAGACAAGAAATAACTAAGATCAGAGCAGAACTGAAGGAGATAAAGACAAGAAAAACCCTTCAAAAATCAATAAATCTAAGAGCTGGTTTTTTAAAAGATCAACAAAATAGACAGACAACTAGCCAGACTGATAGAAAAGAAAAGAGAGAAAAACCAAATAGCTGCAATAAAAAACGATAAAGGGGAAATCACCACAGATTCCACAGAAATTCAAACCATCATCAGAGAATACTACAAACAACTCTATGCAAACAAACTAGTAAATCAGGAAGAAATGGATAAATTCCTGGACGCCTGTGTCCTCCCAGGCCTAAACCAGGAGGAAGCCAAAAATATAAATAGACCAATAACAAGGTCAGAAGTTGAGGCAGCAATTAAGAGCCTACAACACAAAAAGCCCAGGTCCAGATGGGTTCACAGCTGAATTCTACCAGACCACAAAGGATCTGGTACCATTCCTTCTGAAACTATTCCAAATAATCCAAAAAGAGGAACCCTTCCCAAATCATTTTATGAGACCAACATCATCCTGATACCAAAACCTGGCAGAGACTCAACAAGAAAAGAAAACTTTAGGCCAATATCCATGATGAACATAGATGCAAAAATCTTCAATAAAATACTGACAAATCGATTGCAACTGCACATTATAAAACTTATCCATCATGATCAAGTAGGATTCATCTCGGGGATGCAAGGCTGGTTCAACATATGCAAGTCTATAAATGTAACTCACCACACATAAACAGAAGCAAAACAAAAACCATGATTATCTCAATTGACGCAGAGAAGGCATTTGACAAAATTCAACAACCCTTTATGCTAAAACACTCAATAAACTTGGTATTGATGGAACATATCTCAAAGTAATAAAAGCTATTCGACAAACCAACAGCCAATATCACACTTAATGGGCGAAATGGAAGCATTCCTTTGAAATCTGGCACTAGACAAGGATGCCTCTCACCACTTCTATTCAACATAGTACTGGAAGTTCTAGCCAGAGCAATCAGGCGAAAAGAAATAAAGTGTATTCAAATAGGAAAGGTGGAAGCCAAACTGTCTCTATTTGCAGACGACATGATAGTATACCTAGAAGACCCCATCACCTCAGCCCAAACGCTCCTGCAACAGATAAGCAACTTCAGCAAAGTTTCAGGATATAAAATCAATGTGCAAAATCACAAGCATTCCTATACACCAATAACGGACTTAAAGAGAACCAAATTAAGAACGAAATGCCATTCAAAATTGCTACAAAGAAAATAAAATACCTAGGAATACAACTCACTAGGAATGTAAGGGACCTCTTGTGTTTTTTTTTTTTAAATTTTTTATTGCATTATAGTTTTGGGGGTACATGTGCAGAACATGCAAGATAGTTGCATAGGTACACATATGGCAGTGTGCTTTGCTGCCTTTCTCCCCTTCACCCACACTTGGTATTCTTCCCCAGGTCATCCCCCACAGAACCCCCTGCTGTCCCTCCCCCATTCCCCCCAACTGTCCCCAGTGTACAGTAGACCGCCTCTCTGTGTCCATGTGTTCTCATTTTTCTCACCCACCTATGAGTGAGTATATGCGGTATTTCTTTTCTGTTCTTGTGTCAGTTTGTTGAGAATGATGTTCTCCAGATTCATCCATGTCCCTACAAAGGACACAAACTCATCATTTTTGATTGCTGCATAATATTTCATGGTGAACATGTGCCACATTTTCCCAGTCCAGTCTATCATCGTTGGACATTTGGGTTGGTTCCAGGTCCTTGCTATTGTAAACAGTGCTGCAATGAACATTCTTGTGCATGTGTCCTTATAGTAGAACGATTTATAGTCCTTTGGATAGATACCCAGTAATGGGATTGCTGGGACAAATGGAATTTCTATTTCTAGGTCCCTGAGGAATCGCCACACTGTCTTCCACAATGGTTGAACTACTTTACACTCCCACCAACAGTGTAAGAGTGTTCCTATTTCTCCACATCCTCTCCAGCATCTGTTGTCTCCAGATTTTTAATGATCGCCATTCTAACTGGTGTGAGATGGTATCTCAATGTGGTTTTGATTTGCATCTCTCTAATGACCAATGATGATGAGCACTTTTTCATATGTTTGTTGGCCTCATGTATGTCTTCTTTTGTAAAGTTTCTGTTCATATCCTTTGCCCATTTTTGAATGGGCTTGTTTGTTTTTTTCCTGTAAATCTGTTTGAGTTCTTTGTAAATTCTGGATATCAGCCCTTTGTCAGATGTGTAAACTGCAAAGATTTTTTCCCATTCTGATGGTTGCCGATTCACTCTAGTGACTGTTTCTTTTGCCGTGCAGAAGCTGTGGAGTTTGATTAGGTCCCATTTGTCTATTTTGGCTTTTGTTGCCAATGCTTTTGGTGTTTTGTTCATGAAGTCCTTGCCTACTCCTATGTCCTGAATGGTTTTGCCCAGATTTTCTTCTAGGGTTTTTATGGTGTCAGGTCTTATGTTTAAGTCTTTAATCCATCTGGAGTTAATTTTAGTGTAAGGTGTCAGGAAGGGGTCCAGTTTCTGCTTTCTGCACATGGCTAGCCAGTTTTCCCAACACCATTTATTAAATAGGGAATCATTTCCCCATTGCCTGTTTTTGTCTGGTTTATCAAAGATAATATGGTTCTAAATATGTTGTGTTGCCTCTGATGCTTCTGTTCTGTTCCATTGGTGTATATCTCTGTTTTGGTACCAGCACCATGCTGTTTTGATTACTGTAGCCTTGTAGTATAGTTTGAAGTCTGGTAGCGTGATGCCTCCTGCTGTGTTCTTTTTGCTTAGAATTGACTTGGCTATGCGGCTCTTTTTGGTTCCATATGAAATTATGGTGGTTTTTTCCAGTTCTGTGAAGAAATTCAATGGTAGTTTGATGGGGATAGCATTGATTGTGTAAATTACTTTGGGCAGTATAGCCATTTTCACAATATTGATTCTTCCTAACCACGAGCATGGAATGTTTCTCCATCTGTTTGTGTCCTCTCATTTCGTTGAGCAGTTGTTTGTAGTTTTCCTTAAAGAGGTCCCTTACATTCCTAGTGAGTTGTATTCCTAGGTATTTTATTTTCTTTGTAGAAATTATGAATGGCAGTTCATTCTTGATTTGGTTCTCTTTAAGTCTGTTATTGGTGTATAGGAATGCTTGTGAGTTTTGAACATTGATTTTATATCCTGAGACTTTGCTGAAGTTGCTTATCACTTGCAGGAGCTTTTGGGCTGAGGTGATGGGGTCTTCTAGGTATACTATCATGTCGTCTGCAAATAGAGACAATTTGGCTTCCACCTTTCCTATTTGAATACCCTTTATTTCTTTTTCTTGCCTGACTGCTCTGGCTAGAACTTCCAGTACTATGTTGAATAGAAGTGGTGAGAGAGGCATCCTTGTCTAGTGCCGGATTTCAAAGGAATGCTTCCAGTTTTGCCCATTCAGTATGATATTGGCTGTTGGTTTGTCATAAATAGCCTTTATTACTTTGAGATATGTTCTATCAATACCAAGTTTATTGAGGGTTTTTAGCATAAAGGGCTGTTGAATTTTGTCAAATGCCTTCTCTGCGTCAATTGAGATAATCATGTGGTTTTTGTTTTTGCTTCTGTTTATGTGGTGAATTACATTTATAGACTTGTGTATTTTGAACCAGCCTTGCATCCCCGGGATGAATACTACTTGATCATAATGGATAAGTGTTTTAATGTGCTGTTGCCATCGATTTGCCAGTATTTTATTGAAGATTTTTGCATCTATGTTCATCATGGATATTGGCCTGAAGTTTTCTTTTCTGGTTGAGTCTCTGCCAGGTTTTGGTATCAGGATGATGTTGGTCTCATAAAATGATTTGGGAAGGGTTCCCTCTTTTTGGATTATTTGAAATAGTTTAAGAAAAATGGTACCAGATCCTTTTTATGTGTCTGGTAGAATTCAGCTGTGAACCCATCTGGACCTGGGCTTTTTTTGTGTGGTAGGCTATTAATTGCTCCCTCAACTTCTGACCTTGTTATTGGTTTATTCATAGTTTCGTCTTCTTCCTGGTTTAGACTTGGGAGGACACAGGCGTCCAGGAATTTATCCATTTCTTCCTGATTTACTAGTTTGTGTGCATAGAGTTGTTTCTAGTATTCTCTGATGATGGTTTAAATTTCTGTGGAATCTGTGGTGATTTCCCCTTTATCGTTTTTTATTGCATCTATTTTGTCGTTCTCTCTTTTCTTTTTTATCAGTCTGGCTAGTGGTCTGTCTATTTTGTTGATCTTTTCGAAAAACCAGCTCTTGGATTTATTGATTTCTTGAAGGGATTTTCTTTTCTCTATCTCCTTCAGTTGTGCTCTAATCTTAGTTATTTCTTGTCTTCGGCTAGGTTTTGGGCTTTTACGATCTTGCTCCTCTAGCTCTTTCAATTTTGACGATAGGCTGTCAATTTTGGATCTCTCGACTCTTCTCATGTGGGCAATTATTGCTATATATTTTCCTCTACAGACTGCTTTACATGTGTCCCAGAGATTCTGGTACGTTGTGTCTTCATTCTCGTTGGTTTATAGAACTTCTTTATTTCTGCCTTCATTTCATTGTATATCCAATCAACATTCAAGTGCCAGTTGTTCAGTTTCCATGAAGCTGTGCGGTTCTGAGTTATTTTCTGAATTCTGAGTTCCAACTTGTTTGCACTATGATCTGAGAGAGTGTTTGTGATGATTTTTGTTGTTTTGCATTTGCTGAGGAGTGCTTTACTTCCAATGATGTGGTCAATTTTGGAGTAGGTGTGATGTGGTGCTGAGAAGAATGTATATTCTGTGGATTTGGGGTGGAGAGTTCTGTAAATGTCTATTAGGTTTGCTTGTTCCAGGTCTGAGTTCAAGTCCTGGATATCCTTGTTAATTTTCAGTCTGGTTGATCTGTCTGCTATTGACAGTGGAATGTTAAAGTCTCCCACTATTATTGTGTTGGAGTCTAAGTGTCTTTGTAAGTCTTTAAGAACTTGCCTTATATATCTGGGTGCTCCTACATCGTGTCCATATATATTTAGAATCGTTAGCTCTTCTTGTTGTATCGATCCTTTTACCATTATGTAATGACCTTCTTTGTCCTTTTTGATCTTTGTTGCTTTAAAGTCTATTTTATCAGAGATGAGAATTGCAACTCCTGCTTTTATTTTCTTTCCATTTGCTTGGTAAATCTTCCTCCATCCTTTTATTTTGAGCCTTTGTGTATCTTTGCGTGTGAGGTGGGTTTCCTGGATACAGCACACTGATGGGTTTTGGATTTTTATCCAATTTGCCAGTCTGTGTCTTTTGATTGGTGCATTTAGCCCATTTACATTCAGGGTTAATATTGTTATGTGTGAATTTGATACTGCCATTTTGATGCTAACTGGCTGCTTTGCCCGTTTGTTCATGTACATTCTTCATTTTGTTGATGGTCTTTAGCATTTGGTATGCTTTTAGGATGGCTGGAACTGGTTGTTTCTTTCTATGTGTAGTGCCTCTTTCAGGAGCTCTTGTAAAGCAGGCCTAGTGGTGACAAAATCTCTGAGTACTTGCTTGTTCGTGAAGGATTTTATTTTTCCTTCACTTATGAAGCTCAGTTTGGCTGGATATGAAATTCTGGGTTGAAAGCTCTTTTCTTTAAGGATGTTGAATATTGGCCCCACTCTTCTGGCTTGTAGAGTCTCTGCCGAGAGATCTGCTGTGAGTCTGATGGGCTTTCCTTTGTGGGTGACCCGACCTTTCTCTCTGGCTGCCCTTAGTATTTTCTCCTTCGTTTCAACCCTGGTGAATCTGACGATTATGTGCCTTGGGGTTGTTCTTCTTGCGTAGTATCTTTGTGGTGTTCTCTGTATTTCCTGGAGTTGAGTATTGACCTGTCTTGCTAGGTTGGGGAAATTTTCCTGGATAATATCCTGAAGAGTGTTTTCCAGCTTGGATTCATTCTCTTCGTCACATTCTGGTACACCTATCAAACGTAGGTTGGGTCTCTTCACATAGTCCCACATTTCTTGGAGATTTTGTTCATTCCTTTTTGTACTTTTTTCTTTAATCTTGGTTTCTCGTTTTATTTCATTGAGTTGATCTTCAACTTCTGATATTCTTTCTTCTGCTTGGTCAATTCGGCTGTTGAAACTTGTGCATGCTTCATGTTGTGTTTTTCAGCTCCTTCAATTCATTCATATTCCTCTCTAAGTTGTCCATTCTTGTTATCAATTCCTCGAATCTTTTTTCAAATCTTTTTCAAGGTTCTTAGTTTCTTTGCACTGGTTTAGTACATGTTCCTTTAGCTCACTGAAGTTTCTCATTATCCACTTTCTGAAGTCTGATTCCGTCATTTCATCACATTCATTCTCCGTCCAGCTTTGTTCCTTGCTGGTGAGGAGTTTTGGTCCTTTTTGGAGGTGAGGTGTTTTGGTTTCGGTGCTTTCCTCCTTTTGCGCTGGTTTCTTCCCATCTTTATGGATTTATCCGCCTGTCGTCTTAGTAGTTGCTGATTTTTCAATTGGGTCTCTGTGTGGACGCTGAGATTGTTGATGATGAAGTATTTCTGTTACTTAGTTTTCCTCTAATGGTCTATCCTCTGCTGTATGAGTGCTGAGGTCCACCCAGGCCCTGCTTGTCTGGGGTATACCTGCAGCAGCTGCGGAACAGTGAGAGATGATACCAGTTTCTTCTTCTGCTGTCCTTGTTCCAGAATAATGCCAGCCAAATGTCAGTCTGATTAGTCCTTTTCTGGGGTGACTCTTGATATACAGGGTCAGGGAGCTGCTTGAGGAGACAGTCTGTGCTTTATAGGAGCTCCAGTGCTGAGCTGTGAGCTCCGTTGTTCATTCAGGGTTGTTGGGAGGATGTTTATGTCTGCTGCAATAGAACTCATAAAACACCACCTTTTTTTGTTCCCCCCCTTAGATGCTCTTTCTCAGGGAGTTGGGGCTTTCTTTATGAGTATCTGTTGCACTGTCCTGCCCCACTAGGCGGCCGTCTATTCACTATTTGCCTGCCGGGGCTCTAATCTGCTAGCCCGGGTCTGCCCTATTGCTGCTGGGCTCCCTCTGCTGTGGAGCAATCCCGGCTCCTGGGAGACTCTCTGTTAATTCAGGTTGCCTCGGCAATGGCGGGCTGCATCAGTCCTGGGCGGTACTTCAGTGTGGGTGACTGCGTCAGCAATGGTGGACGCCCCTCCCTCACCGGGCTGCAAAGTCCTAGATGCCGGCAGCAAATCTCTCATCCCCAAGCACCTCCAGTCGCCGCCCTGCTTGTCTTCATGATCGTGGGACCCGCCGAGCCCGATCACCCAGCTCCCTGCCTCAGAGTCCGTCCTCTCTCTCTCTTTCTCTTCCTCTCCCCAAGCTGAAAGGTCGACTCTCTCACTGGCGCCCCAGTTGCCTGCCGATAGGGCACTCGGATCCCTGTGATCTCCCGTGCTGCTGCCCACTACCCCAGCTCAGATCACGCTTCCCAGGAAACTCCCAGTCCGGCTCATTGTCCAAGTCCCGTTCAATCAGATGAACATGCCAATCTGCCCTTCCAAATCTCAGATTGCCGGTTTAACAGGGCACCCAGACCAGTGAGTTCCACGCCAGGTCCCGCCGCGGCGCCGGCGGAAGAGGCGGCGGGAGCCGGCTGCATTAGCTGGGTGCGCTACCGTCCCGTGTGTTTCACACACCTGGGACTTTCAACGCTCTGTGGGCATAAAAGGACCATCTGAGAATGCGGCTAGAACTCACCCTTTGCGCCTTCACTGAGAGATGCAATCCTGAGTCGCCTCTACGACTTCATCTTGCCTCCTCCCCCCTTCCCTGACTCCATTCTCTTGACTGTTTCTCAGCTCTGCATTTTCCACTGAGTCGCTGGGTGAACGGTCATATCAAATAGTCTCCAGACAATTCTCCAGGTGTGCGTAATTCAGTGAGTCTCTTAATAAGTGGCTATATATAATAAAATCCTGAGTATTTTCCAGATATATATGATTCTTCACTGAGAAACTGAATAAGTGGCCACGTCAAGTACACTCCTGACACTTTCCTACGTCTGTATTTTTCTGTGAGGCTCTGAATGTGTGGCCAAAAAATAGAGACTCCTATATGCTACTCAGGCATGAGTTTTTACATTCGGTTGTAAATAAGTGGCTATACGAAATAGAATCCTGACTTTTCCATGGTGTCTGTTATTCAGATACCCTCTGAGTATGTGGCTATATGAAATAGAATGTTGACTACAATACAGGTGTTCTTTACTCAATGAATTTCTGAAGAACTGCCACACGTAAGAGCGTCCAGAGTATTCCTCACGTATTTATTATTCAATGAGTCTCTTAAACTTTGGCATTATGAAATTGATTCCTGACTAGTCTACAGGCGTGTATCATTGACTCTGACTCTAAATATTTGGGCATATGAAATAGACTAGTGACTATTCCAAAGTTTTGTATTACTGACTCAGGCTATGATTTTGTTTCCATATAAAATAAACTACTGTCTACTGCACACGTGTGCATTATTCTCTTAGGCTGTAAATTAGAGGCTATGTAAAGTACACTCCTAACACTTCCTTAGGTGTGTGTCACTCAGTGAGGCTCTTTTTCTATCACAATATGAAACAGGAGGCGATTTATCTCAAATAATTTTATTCTTGAGTGAATCTCTGCATGAGTGGCTATATAAAATAGACTGCTGAGTACTTTACATTTCTGCATGATTCATTGAAGTTACGAGTCAGTGGCAAAATATTATGAAATCCTGACGAATCTACATGTGCATATTGTCCACTGAAGCTATGAATGTGTGTCCAAATGAAATAGACTCCTGGCTACTCCACAGGTCTGCATTATTTACCAAGGCTCTAAATGAATGTCCATCGAAAGTAGACTCCAAATTATTCTCCAGGTGTGTATTATTCAGTGCACCTCAGAAGATGTGGCCATACTAATTAGATTTCTTACTATATCAAGGGTCTATCTTATGCACTGAGTCTCTGAATATGTGTGTTCATGAAAGAGTCTCCTGACTACACCATATTTTTCAATGACACATTGAATGAGAGGCCACATGTAAAACTCTCCTGACCCTTCCACAGGTTTGCATTACTTTGTGAGACTCTGAATGAGGAGATGCAAATAAATTCTGACTATTTATCCAGTTGTGTACATTTAGTGAGGCTATCAAAGTGTAGCCATAGGATGGAGACTTATGACTATTCTGCAGGTGTGAATTATTCAGTGATTCTCTGAAGGAGGGGCCATAAAATATACACTGCAGACTATATCACAAGTGTGTAATATTCAGTGAGGCTGCGAAAGAGGGCCATACAAAACAGAATTCTAATAATTCTACATGTGCATTACTCAATGTTTGTCTGAATGAGTAGCCATATGACATAGGCTCCTCATTATTCTCCATGTGTGCATTATTCCAACAGGTTAGGTATGAGTGTCCATACCAAGTATACTCCTGAATCTGCCCCAGGTGTGAATTACTCAGGGTTACACAGAATTGGAGTTCATATAAAATAGACTCCTGACTGCCACCCAGGTGTGTATCATTCAGGAAGGCACTTAATTCTTGTCTATTGCAAACAGTGTCCTGATTACTCCATAGAAGATCATTACTAACTGAAACATTAAATGAGAGGCCATACAAAAGAGACACCTGACTATTGCTCCATTGTGCATTATTCAATAAGGTTCTAAATGAATGATAGTATGAAATAGAATCCTGAGATTCCCTAGGTGTTTATCATTCAGGGAGGCACAGAATGAGTGGCCATATAAAAAGTGCTCGACTATTACCCTGGTGTGTATTATTCACTGAGGATCGAAATGAGTGGCTACATGAAGTAGACACTTAACTCTTCCCCAGATGTGTATTATTGAATGAGACTCTGACTAAGTGGGCATAAAATAGAGACTCAGGTATATTGCTCAGGTGTTCATTACTTACAGAGACTCTGAATGTGTAGGCACTTGAAGTAGACCTTGACTGTTTCTGAGGGGAGTATTATTCACAGAGGCCCAGAAAGAGTGGCCATGTGAAAGAGATTTCTGACTTATCAGATATACATATTATTCACTAAAACACTGAAAGTGTGGCCTTATGAAATAGACCCTATTTTCCTCCAGAAGTGCGCGTTATTTTTCGACTCTCCAAATGAACCACTATATGAAATAGACTAGTGATTCTTCCACACATGTGCAATATTCGAAGAGGTTCTGTATGAGTGTCCATATTAAATAGTCTCCTGACTCTCACACATGTGTGTATCATTCACGGAGCTGCTTTATTTGGGGCTACCTTCAATAGCTTCCTCCCTCTTCCACAACAGTTTATTGCACACTGAATCTCTGAATGAGAAGCCATAATGAAATTGACTCCTTACTATTGCCCCATTGTGCATTATTCGGTAATGCTGTGATTGAGTGGCCATATGACCTGGACTCTGACTATTCCCAAGGTGTGTATTTTTCAGTCAGTTTCTGAACGAGTGACCACATAAAATAGACTCCTCACTCCCTCCTCCTGACTGTTTCTCAGCTGTGCATTTTCCACTGAGTCGCTGGGTGAACGGTCATATCAAATAGCCTCCAGACAATTCTCCAGGTGTGCGTTATTCAGTGAGTCTTTTAATAAGTGTTTATATATAATAGAATCCTGAGTATTTTCCAGATATATATGATTCTTCACTGAGGAACTGAATAAGTGGCCACGTCAAGTACACTCCTGACACTTCCCTACGTCTGTATTATTCTGTGATGCTCTGAACGTGTGGCCAAAAATCGAGACTCCGATATGCTACTCAGGAATGAGTTTTTACATTCGGCTGTAAATGAGTGGATATACGAAGTAGAATCCTGACTTTTCCATGGTGTCTGTTATTCAGATACGCTCTGAGTATGTGGCTATATGAAATAGAATTTTGACTACAATACAGGTGTTCTTTACTCAATGAATCTCTGAAGAACTGCCACACGTAATAGCGTCCAGAGTATTCCTCAGGTATTTATTATTCACTGAGTCTCTTAAGCTTTGCCCATATGAAAATGTTTCCTAAATAGTCTACAGGCCTGTATCATTGACTCTGACTAAATATTTGGGCATATGAAATAGATTAGTGACTATTCCCAAGTTGCATATTACTGACTCAGGCTATAATTTTGTTTCCATATAAAATAGACTACTGTCTATTGCACACGTGTGCATTATTCTCTTAGGCTGTAAATTAGAGGCTATGTAAAGTACACTCCTAACACTTCCCCAGGTGTGTGTCACTTAGTGAGGCTTTTTTGCATCACAATATGAAACAGGAGGCGGTCTATCTCAAATAATTTTATTATTGAGTGAATCTCTGCATGAGTGGCTATATGAAATAGACTGCTGAGTACTTTACATTTCTGCATGATTCATTGAGGTTACGAGTCAGTGGCAATATATCATGAAATCCTAACTAATCTACATGTGCATATTGTCCACTGAAGCTATGAATGTGTGTCCAAATGAAATAGACTCCTGGTTACTCCACAGGTCTGCATTATTTACCAAGGCTCTAAATGAATGTCCATCGAAAGTAGACTCCAAATTATTCTCCAGGTGTGTATTATTCAGTGCACCTCAGAAGATGTGGCCATACTAATTAGATTTCTTACTATATCAAGGGTCTATCTTATGCACTGAGTCTCTGAATATGTGTGTTCATGAAAGAGTCTCCTGACTACACCACATTTTTCAATGACACATTGAATGAGAGGCCACATGTAAAACTCTCCTGACTCTTCCACAGGTGTGCATTAGTTAGTGACACTCTGAATGAGGAGATACAAAAAAATCCTGACTGTTTATCTAGTTGTGTACATTTAGTGAGGCTATCAAAGAGTAGCCATAGGATGGAGACTTATGACTATTCCACAGATGTGAATTATTCAGTGATTCCCTGAATGAGTGGCCATAAAATATAGACTGCAGACTATATCACAAGTGTGTAATATTCAATGAGGCTGTGAAAAAGGGCCATATGTAACAGAATTTTAATGACTCCACATGTGAATTACTCAATGTTTGTCTGAATGAGTAGCCATATGACATAGACTCCTCATTATTCTCCATGTGTGCATTATTCCAACAGGTTCGGTATGAGTGTCCATACCAAGTAGACTCCTGGATCTCTCCCATGTGTGTATTACTCAGCGTTACACAGAATTGGAGGTCATATGAAATAGACTCCTGACTACCAACCAGGTGTGTATCATTCAGGAAGGCACATAATTCTTGGCTATCTTAAACAGTGTCCTGATTACTTCATAGAAGATTATTATCTACTGAAACGTTGAATGAGAGGCCATACAAAAGAGACACCTGACTATTGCTACATTGTGGATTATTCAATATGGTTCTAAATGAATGGTATATGAAATAGAACCCTGAGAATTCTTCAGGTGTGTATCATTTAGGGAGGCACAGAATGAGTGGCCATATAAAAAATGCTCGACTATTACCCTGGTGTGGATTATTCACTAAGGATCGAAATGAGTGGCTACATGAAGTATGCTCTTAAGTCTTTCTCATGTGTGTATTATTGAATGAGACTCTAACTAAGTGGGCATAAAAAAGAGACTCAGGTGTATTGCCAGGTGTTCATTACTTACAGAGACTCTGAATGTGTAGGCTTTGGAAGTAGACCCTTGACTGTTTCTGAGGGGAGTATTATTCACAGAGGCCCAGAACGAGTGGCCATGTGAAAGAGATTCCTGTCTTATCAGATATACATGTTATTCACTAAAACACTGAAAGAAAGGCCTTATGAAATAGACCGCATTTTATTACACAGGTGCGTTATTTTTCCACTCTCCAAAAGAACCCCCATATGAAATAGACTAGTGATTATTCCCCACATGTGCAATATTCGAAGAGGTTCTGCATGAGTGTCCACATCAAATAGTCTCCTTACTCTCACACATGTGTGTATCATTCATGGAGCTGCTTTATTTGGGGATACTGTCAATACAGCCGTCACTCCTCCACAGCTGTTTATTACACACGGAAGCTCTGAATGAGAAGCCATATGAAATAGACTCCTTACTACTGCCCCATTGTGCATTATTTGACAATGCTGTGACTGAGTGGCCATATGACATGGACTCTGACTATTTTCAATGGGTGTATTCTTCAGTCAATTTCTGAATGAGTAGCCACATAAAAGAGACTCTGGACCCTGTCCTCTTGACTATTTCTCAGCTCTGCATTTCCACTGAGTTGCTGGGTGTACGGTCATATCAAATAGTCTCCAGACAATTCTCCATGTGTGCATTATTCAGTGAGTCTCTTAATAAGTGTTTATATATAATAGAATCCTGAGTATTTTTCAGATATATATGATTCCTCACTGAGGAAATGAATAAGTGGCCATGTCAAGTACACTCCTGACACTTCCCTATGTCTGTATTATTCTGGGACACTGTGAATGTGTGGCCATAAAAGAGACTCCTATATACTACTCAGGCGTGAGTTTTCACATTTGGCTGTAAATGAGAGGCTATGCGAAATAAAATCCTGACTTTTCCAAGGTGTCTGTTATTCAGATAGGCTCTGAGTATGTGGCTATATGAAATAGAATTCTGACTACAATACAGGTGTTCTTTACTCAATGAACCTCTGAAGAAATGCCAAATGTAATAGCATCCAGAGTGTTCATAAGGTATTTTTTATTCACTGAGGAGTCTGAAACTTTGGCAATATGAAACTGTTTCCTGACTAGTCTACAGGCGTGTATTATTGACTCTAAATCTAAATATTTGGGAATATGAAATAGACAAGTGACTATTCTAAAGTTGTGTATTACTGACTCAGGCTTTGATAGTGTTTCCATATAAAATAGACTAGTGTCTATTAAACACGTGTGCATTATTCCCTTAGGTTGTAAATAAGAGGCTATGTAAAGTACACTCCTAACACTTCCCCAGGTGTGTGTCACTCAGTGAGTCTCTTTTGTATGACAATATGAAGCAGTAGGCTGTCTATCTCAAATACTTTTATTATTGAGTGAATCTCTGAATGAGTGGCTATATGAAATAGACTGCTGAGTATTCTACATTTCTGCATTATTCATGGAGGTTACGAGTCAGTGGTCATATAAAATGAAATCATGATTAATTCACTCGTGCATATTATCCACTGAGGCTATGAATGAATGTCCTAATAAAATAGACTCCTTGCTACTTCAAAGGTGTACATTATTTACCGAGGCTCTGAATGAATGGCCATCAAAAATAGACTCCAATTTATTCTCCAGGTGTGTATTATTCAGTGATGCTCAAAAGATGTGACCATATTAATTAGATTCCTTAGAACATAAAGTGCCTGTTTTATTCACTGTGTCTCTGAATATGTGTCTACATAAAATAGACTCCTGACTACATCACATTATTCAGTGACACTCCGAATTAGAGGCCACATGAAAAAGTCTCCGGACTATTCCACAGGTGTGCATTATCTAGTGAGACTCTGAATGAAGGGATATAGGTAAATCCTGACTATTTCCCCAGGTGTGTACACTTAGAGAGGCTCTTAACGAGTGGCCATAGGAAAGAGGCTCCTGACTATTCCACAGGTGTGCATTATTTAGTGAGACTGTGAATGAGGGGATAATGGTAAATCCTGACTATTTCCCCAGTTGTGTACACTTAATGAGGCTCTAAAACAGTGGCCATAGGAAAGAAATTTCTGACTATTCCACAGGTGTGCATTATTTAGTGATTCTCTGAATGAGTGGCCATAAAAAATAGACTCCAGACAATATCACAAGTGTGTAATATTCAGTGAGGCTGTGAAAGTGGGGCCATATGAAACAGACTTCTAATTACTCCACATGTGCATTATTCACTGTTTATTTGAATGAGTAGCCTTATGACATAGACTCTGAATGAAGGGATATAGGTAAATCCTGACTATTTCCCCAGGTGTGTACACCTAGTGAGGCTATTAACTAGTGGCCATAGGAAAGAGACTTCTGACTATTCCTCAGGTGTGCATTATTTAGTGATTCTCTGAATGGGTGGCCATAAAAAATAGACTCCACACTATATCACAAGTGTGTAATATTCAGTGATGCTGTGAACGTGGGTCCATAAGAATCAGACTGCTAATTATTTACATGTGCATTATTCACTGTTTATCTGAATGAGTACCCCTATGACATAGACTTCTCATTATTATACATGTGTGCATTAATCAAACAGGTTCTGTTTGAGTGTCCATACCAAATAGACTCCTGACAGTGCCCCAGGTGTGTATTACTCAAAGATACACAAAATTAGAATTCATATGAAATAGAAGCCAAGCTATTACCTAGGTGTTTAACATTCAGGAAGGCACTTAATTCGTGGCTATCTTAAACAGCGTAATGATTACTCCACAGAAGTTTATTATTCACTGAAACATTGAGTGATAAACCATATAAAATAGACACCTGACTATTTTTTTGTGTGAATTATTCAATAAGGTGCTAAATGCGTGGTAGTATCAAATAGAATCCTTAGAATTCTTCAGGTGTGTATCACTCGGTGAGGCACAAAATGAGTGGCCATATAAAAATGCTCGACTATTACCGTGGTGTGCATTATTCACTGAGGCTCTAAATGATTGGCAACATGAAGTAGACTCTTAACTATTCCCCATGTGCATATTATTGGATGAGACTCTGACTAACTGGGCATAAAAAATAGACTCAGGTGTATTGCACAGGTGTTCATTACTACAGAGTCTCTGAATGTGTGGCCATTTAAAGTAGACACTTGACGATTTTTGAGGGAAGTATTCTTCACAGAGGCCCTGAACAAGTGGCCATGTGAAAGAGATTCCTTACTTTTCAGATATACATATTATTCACTAAAACACTGAAAGAGTGGCCTTCAGAAATAGAACCCATTTTACTCCACAGGTGTGCATAAGTTTTTGATTCACCATATGAAACCCCATATGAAACAGACCAGTGATTATTCCCCACATGTGCAGTATTCAAAAAGGTTTGGTTTTGCGGCCATATAAAATAGAGGAGTGTCTATTCCACACGTGTACATTATTTTCTGATTCTGTGAATTAAAGGCTATATAAAGTAGACACCTAAAACTTCCCCTAGTGTGGATTAGTCAGTGAGGCAATTTTTGTTTAACCATATGAAACAGGATGCAGTCTATCTCAAATATTTGCATTATTCAGTGAATCTCTGAATGAGTGTCTATATGAAATAGACTGCTAAGTATTTTACATTTGTGCATTTTTAACTGAGGTTACCAGTGAGTGGCCATATAAAATGAAATCCGGGCTAATTCACACGTGCATATTATCCACTAAGGCTATGAATGAGTGTCCTAATAAAATAGACTCCTGGTTACTCCACAGGTGTACATCATTTTCCGAGGCTCTGAATATATGTGCATCTAAAATAGACACCAAATTATTGCCCAGGTGTTTATTATTCAGTGAGGCTCTAAGTATGTTTACATATCAGATTCCTTACTATAACAAGGGTCTTTCTTATTCACTGAAACTGAATATTTGTCTACATGAAATAGACTCATGAGTACACCACATTATTCAGTGACACTCCGAATTAGAGGCCACATGAAAAAGTCTCCTGACTATTCCACAGGTGTGCGTTATTTAGTGAGACTCTGAATGAGGGGATAAAGGAAAATCCTGACTCTTTCTCCAGGTGTGTACACTTAGTGAGGCTCTTAACGTGTGGCCATAGGAAAGAGACTTCTGACTACTCGGCAGGTGTGCATTATTAAGTAATTCTCTAAAGGAGTGGCCATAAAAAATAGACTCCAGACTATATCACAAGTGTGTAATATTCAGTGAGGCTGTGAAAGAGGGGCCATATGAAACAGACTTCTAATTACTCCACATTTGCATTATTCACAGTTTGATTGAGTAGCTGTATGACATAAAGTCCTCATTATTATACATGTGTGCATTAATCAAACAGGCTCTGTTTGAGTGTCCATATCAAAGAGACTCCTGACACCGCCCAAGGTGTGTATTACTTAGTGATACACAAAATTACAGTTCATATGCAATATACTCCTGGGGTATGAGAGGCAAGATGGCGTCATAGAAGCGACTCAGGATTGCAGCTCTCAGTGACAGCGCAGAGGGTGAGTCCTAGCCGCATTCTCGGATGGACCTTTCTAGCCCACAGAGCGTTGAAAGTCCCACAGGACGCTAGTAAAGTAAAGCCGGCTAACGCGGCCGCTTCGGCCGGCGCCGCAGCGGGACCCGGCACAGAAATCACTGGTCTGGGTGCCCTGTTAAACCGGCAATCTGACATATACTCACTCATAGGTGGATGAGAAAAATGGGAACACATGGACACAGAGAGGCGGTCTACTATACACTGGGGACTGTTGGGGAAATGGGGAGGGACAGCGGGGGCTGGGGGATAGCCTGGGGATGAATACCAAGTGTGGGTGAAGGGGAGGAAGGCAGCAAAACACACTGCCATGTGTGTATCTATGCAACTATCTTGCACGTTCTGCACATGTACCCCAAAACCTATAATGCAATAAAAATTTAAAAAAAAAAACGGGCAATCTGAGAGTTTGAAGGGCAGATTGGCGCGTCCATCTGATTGAACGGGACTTGGACACTGAGCCAGAGCAGGAGTTTCCTGGGAGTTTCCTGGGAACCGTGATCTGAGCCGGTGAAGTGGGCAGTGGCACGGGAGATCGCACGGATCCCAGTGCCCTATCAGCAGGCTACTGGGGCGCCAGTAAGAGAGTTGACCTTTCAGCTTGTGGAGAGGGAGAGAGAGACAGAGAGGACGGACTCTGAGGCAGGGAGCTGCGTGATCGGGCTCGGCGGGTCCCACCCTCACAGGAACAAGCAGGGCAGTGACTGGAGACGCTTGGGGGTGAGAGTTTTGCTGCCGACATCTAGGACCGTGCAGCCCGGTGAGGGAGGGGTGTCCGACATTGCTGACACAATCCGCCCCTAGTGAATTACCGCCCAGGGCTGATGCAGCCTGCCGTTTCCGAGGCAACCTGCCATAACAGAGAGACTCCCCCAGGAGCGCTCCACAGCAGAAGGGAGCACAGCTGCAAAAGGGCGGACCCGGGCTAGCAGGTCAGAGCCCCGGGAGGCAAATAGTGAATAGACTGCCACCTAATGGGGCAGGACAGTGCAACAGATACTCATAAAGAAAGCCCCAACTCCCTGAAACGGAGCATATAAGGGAAAAAAAAAGGGTGGTGCTATATGAGTTCTATTGCAGCAGACATAAACAACCTCCCAACAAATCTGAATGAACAACGGAGCTCACAGCTCAGCACTGTAGCTACTATAAAGCACAAACCGTCTCCTAAAGCAGCTCCCTGACCGCTGTATATCCGAAGAGTCACCGCACAAAAAGACTAATCACACTGACATTTGGCAGGCATCATTCTGGAACAAAGAAAGGAGAAGAAGAAACTGGTATCATCCCTCACTGTTCCACAGCTGCTACAGGTATACTCCAGACAAACAGGGCCTGGAGTGGACCTCAGCACTTATACAGCAGAGGGGCTAGACCACTAGAAGGAAAACTAAGTAACAGAAATACTTCATCATCAACAATCTCAGCATCCACACAGAGACCCAATTGAAAAATCAGCAATTACTAAGACGACAGGCGGATAAATCCATAAAGATGGAAGAAACCAAAAAAGGAAAACACTCAAACCAAAACACCTCACCTCCTACAATGGACCAAAACTCCTCACCAGCAAGGGAACAAAGCTGGACGGAGAATGAGTGTGACAAAATGATGGAATCAGACTTCAGAAAGTGTATAATGAGAGACTTCAGTGAGCTAAAAGAACATGTTCTAAATCAGTGCAAAGAAACCCTTACATTCGACCTCTTTAAGAAAAACTACAAACAACTGCTCAACGAAATAAAAGAGGACACAAACAGATGGAGAAACATTCCATGCTCGTGGTTAGGAAGAATCAATATCGTGAAAATGGCTATACTGCCCAAAGTAATTTACAAAATCAATGCTATCCCCATCAAACTACCATTTAATTTCTTCACAGAACTGGAAAAAACCACCATGAATTTCATATGGAACCAAAAAAAAGCCCGCATAGCCAAGTCAATTCTAAGCAAAAAGAACACAGCGGGAGGCATCACGCTACCAGACTTCAAACTATACTACAATGCTACAGTAATCAAAACAGCATGGTGCTGGTACCAAAACAGAGATATAGACCAATGGAACAGAACAGAAGCATCGGAGGCAACACAAAATATCTACAAACATATTATCTTTGATAAACCAGACAAAAACATTTAATGGGGAAAGGATTTCCTATTTAATAAATGGTGTTGGGAAAACTGGCTAGCCATGTGCAGAAAGCAGAAACTGGACCCCTTCCTGACACCTTACACTAAAATTAAGTCTAGATGGATTAAAGACTTAAACGGAAGACCTGACACCATAAAAACCCTAGAAGAAAATCTGGGCAAAACCATTCAGGACATAGGAGTAGGCAAGGACTTTATGACCAAAACACCAAAAGCATTGGCAACAAAAGCCAAAATAGACATATGGGACCTAATCAAACAACTGCTCAACGAAATAAAAGAGGACACAAACAGATGGAGAAACATTCCATGCTCGTGGTTAGGAAGAATCAATATCGTGAAAATGGCTATACTGCCCAAAGTAATTTACAAAATCAATGCTATCCCCATCAAACTACCATTTAATTTCTTCACAGAACTGGAAAACCACCATGAATTTCATATGGAACCAAAAAAAAGCCCGCATAGCCAAGTCAATTCTAAGCAAAAAGAACACAGCGGGAGGCATCACGCTACCAGACTTCAAACTATACTACAATGCTACAGTAATCAAAACAGCATGGTGCTGGTACCAAAACAGAGATATAGACCAATGGAACAGAACAGAAGCATCGGAGGCAACACAAAATATCTACAAACATATTATCTTTGATAAACCAGACAAAAACATTTAATGGGGAAAGGATTTCCTATTTAATAAATGGTGTTGGGAAAACTGGCTAGCCATGTGCAGAAAGCAGAAACTGGACCCCTTCCTGACACCTTACACTAAAATTAAGTCTAGATGGATTAAAGACTTAAACGGAAGACCTGACACCATAAAAACCCTAGAAGAAAATCTGGGCAAAACCATTCAGGACATAGGAGTAGGCAAGGACTTTATGACCAAAACACCAAAAGCATTGGCAACAAAAGCCAAAATAGACATATGGGACCTAATCAAACTTCACAGCTTCTGCACGGCAAAAGAGACAGTCACTAGAGTGAATTGGCAACCATCAGAATGGGAAAAAATCTTTGCAGTTTACACATCTGACAAAGGGCTGATATCCAGAATTTACAAAGAACTCAAACAGATTTACAGGAAAAAACAAACAAGCCCATTCAAAAATGGGCAAAGGATATGAACAGAAACTTTACAAAAGAAGACATACATGAGGCCAAGAAACATATGAAAAAGTGCTCATCATCATTTGTCATTAGAGAGATGCAAATCAAAACCACATTGAGATATCATCTCACACCAGTTAGAATGGCGATCATTAAAAAATCTGGAGACAGCAGATGCTGGAGAGGATGTGGAGAAATAGGAACACTCTTACACTGTTGGTGGGAGTGTAAATTAGTTCAACCATTGTTGAAGACAGTGTGGCGATTCCTCAGGGACCTAGAAATAGAAATTCCATTTGACCCAGCAATCCCATTACTGGATATCTATCCAAAAAGTATAAATCGTTCTACTATAAGGACACATGCACAGGAATGTTCATTGCAGCATTGTTTACAATAGCAAAGACCTGGAACCAACCCAAATGCCCATCGACGATAGACTGGACTGGAAAAATGTGGCACATATACACCATGGAATATTATGCAGCAATCAAAAATGATGAGTTTGTGTCCTTTGTAAGGACATGGATGAATCTGGAGAACATCATTCTCAGCAATCTGACACAAGAACAGAAAAAAAATACCGCATATTCTCACTCATAGGTGGGTGAGAAAAATGAGAACACATTGACACAGAGAGGTGGTCTACTATACACTGGGGACTGTTGGGGGAAATGGGGGAGGGACAGCGGGGGGGGCTGGGGGGGATAGTCTGGGGATGAATACCAGGTGTGTGTGAAGGGGAGGAAGGCAGCAAAACACACTGCCATGTGTGTACCTATGCAACTAACTTGCACGTTCTGCACATGTACCCCAAAACCTATAATTCAATAAAAATTTAAAAAAAGGTAGAGTACATTTATAAATATCATTTGCATTAACTAATGCTAGCAGTGTAATTCTTCCACATATTTTTTTACCTTTAAAATAAATCTGTAACTCTCATAGCCACAAATAATAAAATGTATATTGAAGTCAAAAAAAAAAAAAAGAGAGAGAATGGAGTCAGGAGTCTATTTTATGTGTTTGCTTGTTCAGAAACTGACGGAAGAATACACACCCTGGGAATAGTGAGAGTCCAGGTTATATGGCCACTCAATCACAGCATTACCGAATAATGCACAATGGGTCAATAGTAAGGAGTCGATTTCATATGGCCTCTCATTCAGAGATTCAGTGTGTAATAAACTGTTGTGGAGGAGGGAGGAACCTATTGAATGTAGCCCCACATAAAGCAGCTCCGTGAATGATACACACATGTGTGAGAGTCAGGAGACTATTTAATATGGACACTCATACAGAACCTCTTCGAGTATTGCACATGTGTGGAAGAATCACTAGTCTATTTCATATGGTGGTTCATTTGGAGAGTCGACACACAACCCGGACCTCTGGAGGAAAACAGGGTCTATTTCATAAGGCCACACTTTCAGTGTTTTAGTGAACAATATGTATATCTGATAAGTCAGAAATCTCTTTCACATTGCCACTCTTTCTGGGCCTCTGTGAATAATACTCCCCTCAGAAACAGTCAAGGGTCTACTTCAAGTGCCTACACATTCAGAGTCTCTGTAAGTAATGAACACCTGAGCAATATACCTGAGTCTCTATTTTATGCCCACTTAGTCAGAGTCTCATTCAATAATACACACCTGGGGAAGAGTTAAGAGTCTACTTCATGTAGCCACTCATTTCGATCCTCAGTGAATAATACACACCAGGGTAATAGTCGAGCACTTTTTATATGGCCACTCATTCTGTGCCTCCCTGAATGATAAACACCTGGGGAATTCTCAGGATTCTCTTTCATACTACCACTCATTTAGTACCTTATTGAATAATGCACAATGGAGCAATAGTCAGGTGTCTCATTTGTATGGCCTCTCACTCAAAGCTTCAGTGAATAATGATTTTCTATGGAGTAATCAGGACACTTTTTAAGATAGCCAAGAATTAAGTGCCTTCCTGAATAATACAAACCTGCGTGGTAGTCAGGAATCTATTTCATATGAACTCCAATTCTGTGTAATGCTGAGTAATACACACCTGGGGGAGATTCAGGAGTCTACTTGGTATGAACACTCATACTTAACCTGTTGAAATAATTCACACATGGCGAATAATGAGGTGTCTGTGTCATAGGGCTACTCATTCAGACAAACAGTGAATAATGCACATGTGGAGTCATTAGAATTCTGTTACATGTGGCTCCTCTTTTACAGCCTCACTGAATAGTACACACTTGTGATATAGTCTGGAGCCTGTATTTTATAGCCACACATTCAGAGAATCACTGAATAATTCACTTCTGTGGAATAGTCAGAAGTCTCTTTCCTATGGCTACCAGGAAAGAGAGAGCCTCACTAAATGTACACACCTGGATAAATAGGATTTACTTGTATATCCTCATTCAGAGTGTCACTAAATAATGCACACCTGGGGGGACTCACAAGATGGTGTCGTAGAAGCATCTCAGGATTGCAGCTCTACGTGAAGGTGCAGAGGGTGACTCCTAGCCGCATTCTCGGATGGATATTTTTGCCCACAGAGCGTTGGAAGTCCCAGGTGTGGGAGAGACACGGGACGCTAGTACAGCCGGCTAGCGCAGCAGGACCCGGCACGGAACTAAGTGGTCTCGGTGCCCTGTTAAACCGACAATCTGAGATTTTGAAGGGCAGATTGGCATGTCCATCTGATTCAATGGGACTTGGACAATGAGCCAGACCAGAAGTTTCCTGGGAAGCGTGATCTGAGCCGGTGCAGTGAGCAGTGGCACAAGAGATTGCATGGATCCCAGTGCCCTATCGGCAGGCTACAGGGGCGCCAGTGAGTCAGTCGAAATTTCAGCTTGCTGAGAGGAAGAGAGAGAGGACGGACTCTGAGGCAGGGAGCTGGGTGATCGGGCTTAGCAGGTCCCACCCTCTTGGGGACAAGCAGGGCATCGACTGGAAGCGCTTGGGGCTGAGAGTTTTGCTGCCAGCATCTAGGACGGTGCAGCCTGGTGAGGGAGGGGTGTCTGCCATTACTGACGCAATCCACGGCTACTGAAGTACCGCCCAGGGCTGATGCAGCCTGCCATTGCTGAGGCAACCTGCCATAACAGAGAGTCTGCGCCAGGAGTGGGGAGTGCTCCACAGCAGAAGGGAGCCCAGCAGCAACAGGGCGGACCCGTGCAAGCAGGTAAGAGCCCCAGCAGGCAAATAGTGAATAGACTGCCTCCTAGTGGGGCAGGACAGTGCAACAGATACTCACAAAGAAAGCCCCAACTCCTGAGACAGAGCATCTAAAATGGTGTTTATGAGTTCTATTGCAGCAGACATAAACAACCTCCCAACAACCGTGAATGAACAACGGAGCTCACAGCTCAGCACTGGAGCTCCTATAAAGCACAGACTGTCTTCAAGCAGGTCTTGACCCCTGTATATCCAAAGAGTCGCCCTAAAAAGGAGTAACCAGACTGACATTTGGCGGGCATCATTCTAACAAGGACAGCAGAAGAAGAAACTGGTTTTATCCTCACTGTTCACAGCTACAGGTATTCCCCAGACAAGCAGGACGTGGAGTGGACCTCAGCATTCACAAAGAAGCCAGACCATTAGAAGGAAAACTAAGTAACAGAAATACTTCATCATCAACAATCTCAGCGTCCACACAGAGACCCAATTGAAAAATCAGCCAATACTAAGACGACAGGCAGATAAATCCATAAAGATGGGAAGAAACCAGCGCAAAGAAGGAAAACACCGACCAAAACATCATCTCCTCAAAGGACAAATCTCCTCACCAACAAGGAAACAAAGCTGGATGGAGAATGAGTGTGTGAAATATGGAATCAGACTTCAGAAAGTGGATAATGAGAAATTTCAGTGAGCTAAAAGAACATGTTCTAAACCAGTGCAAAGAAACTAAGAACCTTGAAAAAGATTTGAAAAAGATTCGAGGTATTGATAACAAGAATGGACAAGTTAGAGAGGAATATGAATCAATTTGAAGTTGAAAACACAACACGAGAATTGTGAATGCACTTTCATGTTTAATTGATAACAGAAGAAAGAATATCTTGAAGACCTTCCTGTCAGTAATCTCAGCACAGAGGCCATGTGGATCACATGTCAGTCAGACAATCCTGGTCAACATGGTGAAACCCCAGCTCTAAAAATACAAAAATTACTGGGAATGGTCTCCTGTAATCCCACACTCAGATCTCAGAGAATGCCAACCAGAATGAGGTTTTCAAGTCACCATTGCACTCCAGCCTGGGTAACAAGAGAAATTCTCAGAAGTTGAAGATCAACTCATAAAACGAGAAACCAAGATCAAAGAAAAAAGCACAAAAGAAATGAACAAAATTCCAATAAATGTGGGACTATGTGAAGAGACCAAACCTACGTTTGATAGGTGTACCAGAATGTGATGAAGAGAATGAATCCAAGCTGGGAAACACTCTTCAGGCTATTATCCAGAAAAATTTTCATAGCAAAACAGGTCAATACTCAACTCCAGGAAATACAGATAACACCACAAAGGTACTCTGCAAGAAGAGAAACCCCAAGGCACATAATCTTCAGATTCACCAGGGTTGAAATGAAGAAGGAAATACCAAGACAGCCAGAGAAATCGGTCCCACAAAGGAAGCCCATCAAACTCACAGAAGAACTCTCAGCAGAGACTCTACAAGCAGAAGAGATAGGGCCAATATTCAACATCCTTAAAGAAAAGAACTTTCAACCCAGAATTTCATATCCAGCCAAACTGAGCTTCATAAGTGAATAAAAATAAAATCCTTCACGAACAAAATAGTCAGAGATTTTGTCACCACTAGGCCTGTTTTTAAAAAGAGCTCCTGAAAGAGCACTCACATAAAAGAAACAACCAGGAGACTGCAAGATGGCGTCGAGAGCGACTCAGGATTGCAGCTCTCAGTGAAGGCGCAGAGGGTGAGTCCCAGCCACATTCTCGGATGGATATTTTGCCCACAGAGCCTTGGTAGGCCGAGGTGGGTGGATCACGATGTCAAGAGATCGAGACAATCCTGGTCAACATGGTGAAACCCCGTCGCTACTAAAAATACAAAAAATTAGCTGGGAATGGTGGCGCCTGCCTGTAATCCCAGCTACTCAGGAGGCTGAGGCAGGAGAATTGCCTGAACCCAGAAGGCGGAGGTTGTGGTGAGCCAAGATCATGCCATTGCACTCCAGCCTGGGTAACAAGAGCGAAACTCCTTCTCAAAAAAAAGAAGTTAAAGATCAACTCAATAAAATAAAACGAGAAACCAAGATCAAAGAAAAAAAGCACAAAAAGAAATGAACAAAATCTCCAATAAATGTGGGACTATGTGAAGAGACCAAACCTACGTTTGATAGGTGTACCAGAATGTGATGAAGAGAATGAATCCAAGCTGGGAAACACTCTTCAGGCTATTATCCAGAAAAATTTTCCAAACCTAGCAAAACAGGTCAATACTCAACTCCAGGAAATACAGATAACACCACAAAGGTACTCTGCAAGAAGAGAAACCCCAAGGCACATAATCTTCAGATTCACCAGGGTTGAAATGAAGAAGGAAATACCAAGAGCAGCCAGAGAGAAAGGTCGGGTAACCCACAAAGGGAAGCCCATCAAACTCACAGAAGAACTCTCAGCAGAGACTCTACAAGCCAGAAGAGAGTAGGGGCCAATATTCAACATCCTTAAAGAAAAGAACTTTCAACCCAGAATTTCATATCCAGCCAAACTGAGCTTCATAAGTGAATAAAAAATAAAATCCTTCACGAACAAGGAAGTACTCAGAGATTTTGTCACCACTAGGCCTGCTTTAAAAGAGCTCCTGAAAGAGGCACTACACATAGAAAGAAACAACCAGGGAGACTTGCAAGATGGCGTCGTAGAAGCAACTCAGGATTGCAGCTCTCAGTGAAGGCGCAGAGGGTGAGTCCTAGCCACATTCTCGGATGGATATTTTGCCCACAGAGCGTTGGAAGTCCCAGGTGTGGAGAGACAGGACGCTAGTACAGCCGGCTAGCGCAGCAGGACCCGCACGGAACTCACTGGTCTGGGTGCCCTGTTTAACCGACAATCTGAGGTTTTGAAGGGCAGATTGGCATGTCCATCTGATTGAACGGGACTTGGACAATGAGCCAGACCAGGAGTTTCCTGGGAAGCGTGATCTGAGCCGGTGCAGTGAGCAGTGGCACAAGAGATTGCATGGATCCCAGTGCCCTATCGGCAGGCTACTGGGGCGCCAGTGAGAGAGTCGAACTTTCAGCTTGCTGAGAGGAAGAGAGAGAGAGGATGGACTCGGAGGCAGGGAGCTGGGTGATCGGGCTTGGCAGGTCCCACCCTCTTGGGGACAAGCAGGGCGTCGACTGGAAGCGCTTGGGGCTGAGAGTTTTGCTGCCAGCATCTAGGACGGTGCAGCCCGGTGAGGGAGGGGTGTCTGCCATTACTGACGCAATCCACGCCTACTGAAGTACCGCCCAGGGCTGATGCAGCCTGCCATTGCTGAGGCAACCTGCCATAACAGAGAGACTCCGCCAGGAGGGGGGAGTGCTCCACAGCAGAAGGGAGCCCAGCAGCAACAGGGCGGACCCGTGCAAGCAGGTAAGAGCCCCGGCAGGCAAATAGTGAATAGACTGCCTCCTAGTGGGGCAGGACAGTGCAACAGATACTCACAAAGAAAGCCCCAACTCCCTGAGACAGAGCATCTAAAGGGGGGAAAGTGGTGTTTTATGAGTTCTATTGCAGCAGACATAAACAACCTCCCAACAACCGTGAATGAACAACGGAGCTCACAGCTCAGCACTGGAGCTCCTATAAAGCACAGACTGTCTTCTCAAGCAGGTCTTGACCCCTGTATATCCAAAGAGTCGCCCCTAAAAAGGAGTAACCAGACTGACATTTGGCGGGCATCATTCTGGAACAAGGACAGCAGAAGAAGAAACTGGTTTTATCCCTCACTGTTCCGCAGCTGCTACAGGTATTCCCCAGACAAGCAGGACGTGGAGTGGACCTCAGCATTCACAAAGCAGAGAAGCCAGACCATTAGAAGGAAAACTAAGTAACAGAAATACTTCATCATCAACAATCTCAGCGTCCACACAGAGACCCAATTGAAAAATCAGCCAATACTAAGACGACAGGCAGATAAATCCATAAAGATGGGAAGAAACCAGCGCAAAAAGAAGGAAAACACCGAAACCAAAACACCTCATCTCCTACAAAGAACCAAATCTCCTCACCAACAAGGAAACAAAGCTGGATGGAGAATGAGTGTGACGAAATGATGGAATCAGACTTCAGAAAGTGGATAATGAGAAATTTCAGTGAGCTAAAAGAACATGTTCTAAACCAGTGCAAAGAAACTAAGAACCTTGAAAAAAGATTTGAAAAAAGATTCGAGGTATTGATAACAAGAATGGACAAGTTAGAGAGGAATATGAATCAATTTAAGAAGCTGAAAAACACAACACGAGAACTTCGCGAAGCATGCACAAGTTTCAACAGCCGAATTGACCAAGCAGAAGAAAGAATATCAGAAGTTGAAGATCGGCTGGGCGCGGTGGCTCACGCCTCTAATCCCAGCACCTTGGTAGGCCGAGGTGGGTGGATCACGATGTCAAGAGATCGAGACAATCCTGGTCAACATGGTGAAACCCCGTCGCTACTAAAAATACAAAAAATTAGCTGGGAATGGTGGCGCCTGCCTGTAATCCCAGCTACTCAGGAGGCTGAGGCAGGAGAATTGCCTGAACCCAGAAGGCGGAGGTTGTGGTGAGCCAAGATCATGCCATTGCACTCCAGCCTGGGTAACAAGAGCGAAACTCCTTCTCAAAAAAAAAAAAAAGAAGTTAAAGATCAACTCAATAAAATAAAACGAGAAACCAAGATCAAAGAAAAAAAGCACAAAAAGAAATGAACAAAATCTCCAATAAATGTGGGACTATGTGAAGAGACCAAACCTACGTTTGATAGGTGTACCAGAATGTGATGAAGAGAATGAATCCAAGCTGGGAAACACTCTTCAGGCTATTATCCAGAAAAATTTTCCAAACCTAGCAAAACAGGTCAATACTCAACTCCAGGAAATACAGATAACACCACAAAGGTACTCTGCAATAAGAGCAAACCCAAGGAACATAATCGTCAGATTCACCAGGGTTGAAATGAAGAAGGAAATACCAAGAGCAGCCAGAGAGAAAGGTCGGTAACCCACAAAGGAAGCCCATCAAACTCACAGAAGAACTCTCAGCAGAGACTCTACAAGCCAGAAGAGAGTAGGGGCCAATATTCAACATCCTTAAAGAAAAGAACTTTCAACCCAGAATTTCATATCCAGCCAAACTGAGCTTCATAAGTGAATAAAAAATAAAATCCTTCACGAACAAGCAAGTACTCAGAGATTTTGTCACCACTAGGCCTGCTTTACAAGAGCTCCTGAAAGAGGCACTACACATAGAAAGAAACAACCAGGGAGACTTGCAAGATGGCGTCGTAGAAGCAACTCAGGATTGCAGCTCTCAGTGAAGGCGCAGAGGGTGAGTCCTAGCCACATTCTCGGATGGACCTTTTATGCCCACAGAGCGTTGAAAGTCCCAGGTGTGGGAGAGACACGAGACGCTTTGCTGGCTAATGCAGCCGGCTTGCGTGGCCCCTTCAGCTGGCGCCGCAGCGGGACCCCACACAGAACTCACTGGTCTGGGTGCCCTGTTAAACTGGCAATCTAAGAGTTGGAAGGGTAGATTGGCATGTCCACCTGTTTGAATGGGACTTGGACATTGAGCCACACCAGGAGTTTCCTGGGAAGCGTGATCTGAGCCAGTGCAGTGGGCAGCAGTACGGGAGATCGCACGGATCCCAGTTCCCTATCTGCAGGCTACTGGGGTGCCAGTGAGAGAGTCGACCTTTCAGCTTGAGGAGAGGGAGTGAGAGAGAGAGAGGACGGACTGTGAGGCAGGGAGCTGGGTGATCGGGCTCGGCGGTCCCACCCTCACGGGGACAAGCAGGGCTGCGACTGGAGACGCTTGGGGCTGAGAGTTTTGCTGCTGGCATCTAGGACGGTGCAGCCCGGTGAGGGAGGGGCGTCCACCATTGCTGATGCAATCCGCCCCTACTGAAGTACCACTCAGGGCTGAAGTAGCCTGCCGTTGCCGAGGCAACCTGCCATAACAGAGAGACTCCGCCAGGAGCGCTCCACAGCAGAAGGGAGCCTGGCAGCAACAGGGTGGACCCGCGCTAGCAGGTCAGAGCCGCGGCAGGCAAATAGTGAATAGACTGCCACCTATTGGTGCAGGACAGGGCAACAGATACTCATAAAGAATGCCCCAACTCCCTGAGACAGAGCATCTAAGGCGGGAAAAAAAGGGTGGTGTTTTATGAGTTCTATTGCAGCAGAAATAGAGAACCTCCCAACAAACCTGAATGAACAACGGAGCTCACAGCTCAGCACTGAAGCTCCTGTAAAGCAGAGACCGTCTCCTCAAGCAGCTCCTGACCCCTGTATATCCAAAGAGTCACCCCAAAAAGGACTAATCAGACTGACATTTGGCTGGCATCATTCTGGAACAAAGACAGCAGAAGAAGAAACTGGTATCATCCTCACTGTTCCACAGCTGCTGCAGGTATACCCCAGACAAGCAGGGCCTGGAGTGGACCTCAGCACTCATACAGCAGAGGGCTAGACCATTAGAAGAAAACTAAGTAACAGAAATACTTCATCATCAACAATCTCAGCATCCACACAGAGACCCAATTGAAAATCAGCAACTACTAAGACGACAGGCGGATAAATCCATAAAGATGGGAAGAAACCAGCGCAAAAGGAGGAAAACACTGAAACCAAAACACCTCACCTCCTACAAAGGACCAAAACTCCTCACCAGCAAGGGAACAAAGCTGGACGGAGAATGAGTGTGATGAAATGACGGAATCAGACTTCAGAAAGTGGATAATGAGAAACTTCAGTGAGCTAAAAGAACATGTTCTAAATCAGTGCAAAGAAACTAAGAACCTTGAAAAAGATTTGAAAAAGATTCGAGGAATTGATAACAAGAATGGACAACTTAGAGAGGAATATGAATGAATTGAAGGAGCTGAAAACACAACACGAGAACTTCGTGAAGCATGCACAAGTTTCAACAGCCGAATTGACCAAGCAGAAGAAAGAATATCAGAAGTTGAAGATCAACTCAATGAAATAAAATGAAACCAAGATTAAAGAAAAAGCACAAAAGGAATGAACAAAATCTCCAAGAAATGTGGGACTATGTGAAGAGACCCAACCTACGTTTGATAGGTGTACCAGAATGTGATGAAGAGAATGAATCCAAGCTGGAAAACACTCTTCAGGATATTATCCAGGAAAATTTCCCCAACCTAGCAAGACAGGTCAATACTCAACTCCAGGAAATACAGAGAACACCACAAAGATACTCTGCAAGAAGAGCAACCCCAAGGCACATAATCAGATTCACCAGGGTTGAAATGAAGGAGAAAATACTAAGGGCAGCCAGAGAAAGGTCAGGTCACCCACAAAGGGAAGCCCATCAGACTCACAGCAGATCTCTCGGCAGAGACTCTACAAGCCAGAAGAGAGTGGGGCCAATATTCAACATCCTTAAAGAAAAGAACTTTCAACCCAGAATTTCATATCCAGCCAAACTGAGCTTCATAAGTGAAGGAAAAATAAAATCCTTCATGAACAAGCAAGTACTCAGAGATTTTGTCACCACTAGGCCTGCTTTACAAGAGCTCCTGAAAGAGGCACTACACATAGAAAGAAACAACCAGTTCCAGCCATCCTAAAAGCATACCAAATGCTAAAGACCATCAACAAAATGAAGAATCTACATGAACCAACGGGCAAAACAGCCAGCTAGCATCAAAATGGCAGTATCAAATTCACACATAACAATATTAACCTAAATGTAAATGGGCTAAATGCACCAATCAAAAGACACAGACTGGCAAATTGATAAAACCAAAACCCATCGGTGTGCTGTATCCAGGAAACCCACCTCACACGCAAGATACACAAAGGCTCAAAATAAAGGATGGAGGAAGATTTACCAAGCAAATGGAGAGCAAAAAAGCAGGAGTTGCAATCATCTCTGATAAAATAGACTTTAAAGCAACAAAGATCAAAATGGACAAAGAGGGTCATTACATAATGGTAAAAGGATCGATACAACAAGAAGAGATAACAATTCTAAATATATATGGACCCAATGTAGAGCACCCAGATATATAAGGCAAGTTCTTAATGACTTACAAAGAGACTTAGACTCCCACACAATAATAGTGGAGACTTTAACACCCACTGTCAATAGCAGACAGATCAACCAGACAGAAAATTAACAAGGATATCCAGGACTTGAACTCAGACCTGGAACAAGCAAACCTGATAGACATTTACAGAACTCTCCACCCCAAATCCACAGAATATACATTCTTCTCAGCACCACATCACACCTACTCCAAAATTGACCACATAATTGGAAGTAAAGCACCTCAGCAAATGCAAAACAACTGAAATCATAACAAACAGTCTCTCAGACCATAGTGCAACTGTTGGAACTCAGAATTCAGAAAATAACTCAGAACCGCACAGCTTCATGGAAACTGAACAACTGGCTCTTGAATGTTGATTGATAAACAATGAAATGAAGGCAGAAATAAAGAAGTTCTTTGAAACCAACGAGAATGAAGACACAACGTACCAGAATCTCTGGGACACATTTAAAGCAGTCTGTAGAGGAAAATATATAGCAATAAGTGCCCACATGAGAAGAGTGGAGAGATCCAAAATTGACACCCTATCGTCAAAATTGAAAGAGCTAGAGGAGCAAGATCAAAAAGCTCAAAACCTAGCCGAAGACAAGAAATAACTAAGATCAGAGCAGAACTGAAGGAGATAGAGACAAGAAAACCCTTCAAAAATCAATAAATCTAAGAGCTGGTTTTTGAAAAGATCAACAAAATAGACAGACCACTAGCCAGACTGATAAAAAGAAAAGAGAACAACCAAATAGATGCAATAAAAAAATAATGGAAATCACCACAGATTCCACAGAAATTCAAACCATCATCAGAGAATACTACAAACAACTCTATGCACATAAACTAGTAAATCAGGAAGAAATGGATAAATTCCTGGACGCCTGTGTCCTCCCAAGCCTAAACCAGGAGGAAGCCGAAACTATGAATAGACCAATAACAAGGTCTGAAGTTGAGGCAGCAATTAAAACCTACCACACAAAAAGCCCAGGTCAGATGGGTTCACAGCTGAATTCTACCAGACACACAAAGAGGATCTGGTACCATTCCTTCTGAAACTATTCCAAATAATCCAAAAGAGGAACCTTCCCAAATCATTTTATGAGACCAACATCATCCTGATACCAAAACCTGACAGAGACTCAACAAGAAAAGAAAACTTCATATCCATGATGAACATAGATGCAAAATCTTCAATAAAATACTGGCAAACCGATTGCAACAGCACATTAAAAACTTATCCATCATGATCAAGTAGGATTCATCCGGGATGCAAGGCTGGTTCAACATATGCAAGTCTATAAATGTAATTCACCACATAAACAGAAGCAAAACAAAAACCACATGATTATCTCAATTGAGCAGAGAAGGCATTTGACAAAATTCAACAGCCCTTTATGCTAAAACCCTCAATAAACTTGGTATTGATGGAACATATCTCAAAGTAATAAAAGCTATTTATGACAAACCAACAGCCAATATCATACTTAATGGGCAAAACTGGAAGCATTCCTTTGAAATCTGGCACTGAACAAGGATGCCCTCTCTCACCACTCCTATTCAACATAGTACTGGAAGTTCTAGCCAGAGCAATCAGGCAAGAAAAAGAAATAAAGGGTATTCAAATAGGAAAGGTGGAAGCCAAATTGTCTCTATTTGCAGACGACATGATAGTATACCTAGAAGACCCCATCACCTCAGCCCAAAAGCTCCTGCAACTGATAAGCAACTTCAGCAAAGTCTCAGGATATAAAATCAATGTTCAAAAATCACAAGCATTCCTATACACCAATAACAGACTTAAAAGAACCAAATCAAGAACGAACTGCCATTCACAATTGCTACAAAGAAAATAAAATACCTAGGAATACAACTCACAAGGAATGTAAGGGACCTCTTTAAGGAAAACTACAAACCACTGCTCAACGAAATAAGAGGACACAAACAGATGGAGAAACATTCCATGTTCGTGGTTAGGAAGAATCAATATCGTGAAAATGGCTATACTGCCCAAAGTAATTTACACAATCAATGCTATCCCCATCAAACTACCATTGAATTTCTTCACAGAACTGGAAAAAACCACCATGAATTTCATATGGAACCAAAA
>JAKFGQ010000221.1:0-39295 GCA_021498475.1 Saguinus midas | reverse complement strand
GTCGAGAATTTTTATATGGCCACTCATTCTGCCTCCCTGAATGATACACACCTGGGGAATTCTCAGGATTCTATTTCATACTACCACTCATTTAGAACCTTATTGAATAATTCACAATGGAGAAATAGTCAGGTGTCTATTTTGTATGGCCTCTGATTCAGAGTTTCAGTAAATAATGAACTTCTATGGAGTAATCAGGACACTGTTTAAGATAGCCATGAATTAAGTGCCTTCCTGAATGACACACACACCTGGGTGGTAGTCAGGAGTCTATTTCATATGAACTCTAATTCTGTGTATGGCTGAGTAATACACACCTGGAGGAGTTTCAGGAGTCTATTTGGTATGACACTCATACCGAACCTCTTGGAATAATGCACATGGAGAATAATGAGGTGTCTATGTAATACGGCTACTTATTCAGACAAACAGTGAATAATGCACATGAGGAGTCATTAGAATTTTGTTTCATATGGCCCTATTTCACAGCCTCACTGAATATTACACACTTGTGATATAGTCTGGAGTCTCTATTTTATGGCCACTCATTCAGAGAATCACTGAATAATTCACACCTGGAATAGTCAGAAGTCTCTTCCTATGGCTACCAGTTGAGAGCCTTACATATGTACACACCTGGATAAATAGTCAGGAATTACTTGTATCTACTCATTCAGAGTCTCACTAAATAATGCACACCAACAGTGTAAGAGTGTTCCTATTTCTCCACATCCTCTCCAGCATCTGCTGTCTCCAGATTTTTAATGATCACCATTCTAACTGGCGTGAGATGGTATCTCAATGTGGTTTTGATTTGCATCTCTAATGACCAGTGATGATGAGCACTTTTTCACGTGCTTGTTGGCCTCATGTATGTCTTCTTTTGTAAAGTGTCTGTTCATATCCTTTGCCCATTTATGAATGGGCTTGTTTGTTTTTTCCTGCAAATCTGTTTGGGTTATTTGTAAATTCTGGATAACAGCCCTTTGTCAGATGGGTAAACTGTGAAGATTTTCTCCCATTCTGATGGTTGCCGATTCACTCTAGTGACTGTTTCTTTGACTGTAAAGAAGGTATGGAGTTTGATTAGGTCCCATTTATCTATTTTGGCTTTTGTTGCCAATGCTTTTGGTGTTTTGGTCATGAAGTTCTTGCCTACCCTTATGTCCTGAATGGTTTTGCGTAGATTTTCTTCTAGGGTTTTTATGGTGTCAGGTCTTATGTTTAAGTCTTTAATCCATCTGGAGTTAATTTTAGTGTAAGGTGTCAGGAAGGGGTCCAGTTTCTGCTTTCTGCACATGGCCAGCCAGTTTTCCCAACACCATTTATTAAACAGGAAATCCTTTCCCCATTGCTTGTTTTTGTCCGGTTTATCAAAGATTATATGGTTGTAGATATGTTGTGTTGCCTCCGATGCCTCTGTTCTGTTCCATTGGTCTATATCTCTGTTTTGGCACCAGTACCATGCTGTTTTGATTATGGTAGCCTTGTAGTATAGTTTGAAGTCTGGTAGTGGGATGCCTCCCACTGTGTTGTTTTTGCTTAGAATTGCCTTGGCTGTGCGGTGTCTCTTTTGGATCCATATGAAGTTCATGGTGGATTTTTACAGTTCTGTGAAGAAATTCAATTGTAATTTGATGGGGATAGCATTGAGTGTGTAAATTACTTTGGGCAGTATAGCCATTTTCACGATATTGATTCTTCCTAACCACGAATATGGAATGTTTCTCCATCTGTTTGTGTCCTCTTATTTCGTTGAGCAGTGGTTTGTAGTTTTCCTTAAAGAGGTCCCTTACGTTCCTTGTGAGTTGTATTCCTAGGTATTTTATTTTCTTTGTAGCAATTGTGAATGGCAGTTCGTTCTTGATTTGGTTCTCTTTAAGTCTGTTATTGGTGTATAGGAATGCTTGTGATTTTTGCACATTGATTTTATATCCTGAGACTTTGCTGAAGTTGCTTATCAGTTTCAGGAGCTTTTGGGCTGAGGTGATGGGGTCTTCTAGGTATACTATCATGTCGTCTGCAAATAGAGACAATTTGGCTTCCACCTTTCCTATTTGAATACCCTTTATTTCTTTTTCTTGCCTGATTGCTCTGGCTAGAACTTCCAGTACTATGTTGAATAGGAGTGGTGAGAGAGGGCATCCTTGTCTAGTGCTGGATTTCAAAGAGAATGCTTCCAGTTTTTGCCCATTAAGTATGATATTGGCTGTTGGTTTGTCATAAATAGCTTTTATTACTTTGAGATATGTTCCATCAATACCAAGTTTATTGAGGGTTTTTAGCATAAAGGGCTGTTGAATTTTGTCAAATGCCTTCTCTGCGTCAATTGAGATAATCATGTGGTTTTTGTTTTTGCTTCTGTTTATGTGGTGAATTACATTTATAGACTTGCATATGTTGAACCAGCCTTGCATCCCCGGGATGAATCCTACTTGATCATGATGGATAAGTTTTTTAATGTGCTGTTGCAATCGGTTTGCCAGTATTTTATTGAAGATTTTTGCATCTATGTTCATCATGGATATTGGCCTGAAGTTTTCTTTTTCTTGTTGAGTCTCTGCCGGTTTTGGTATCAGGATGATGTTGGTCTCATAAAATGATTTGGGAAGGGTTCCTCTTTTGAATTATTTGGAATAGTTTCAGAAGGAATGGTACCAGATCCTCTTTGTGTGTCTGGTAGAATTCAGCTGTGAACCCATCTGGACCTGGGCGTTTTTTGTGTGGTAGGCTCTTAATTGCTGCCTCAACTTCAGACCTTGTTATTGGTCTATTCATAGTTTCAGCTTCCTCCTGGTTTAGGCTTGGGAGGACACAGGTGTCCAGGAATTCATCCATTTCTTCCTGGTTTACTAGTTTATGTGCATAGAGTTTGTAGTATTCTCTGATGATGGTTTGAATTTCTGTGGAATCTGTGGTGATTTCCCTTATCGTTTTTTATTGCATCTATTTGGTTGTTCTCTCTTTTTTTATCAGTCTGGCTAGTGGTCTGTCTATTTTGTTTTTCAAAAACCAGCTCTTGGATTTATTGATTTTTGAAGGGTTTTTCTTGTCTCTATCTCCTTCAGTTCTGCTCTGTTCTTAGTTATTTCTTGTCTTCTGCTAGGTTTTGACTGTTTTGATTTTGTTCCTCTAGCTCTTTCAATTTTGTCGATAGGGTGTCAGTTTTGGATCTCTCCACACTTCTCATGTGGGTACTTATTGCTATATATTTTCCTCTACAGACTGCTTTAAATGTGTCCCAGAGATTCTGGTATGATGAAGCTGTGAGGTTCTGAGTTAGTTTCTGAATTCTGAGTTCCAACTTGATTGCATTATTGTCTGAGAGACTGTTTGTTATGATTTCAGTTGTTTTGCATTTGCTGAGAAGTGCTTTACTTCCAGTTATGTGGTCAATTTTGGAGTACGTGTGATGCGATGCTGAGAAGAATGTATATTCTGTGGATTAGGGGTGGAGAGTTCTGTAAATGTCTATCATGTTTGCTTGTTCCAGGCCTGAGTTCAAGTCCTGGATATCCTTGTTAATTTTCTGTCTGGTTGATCTGTCTGATATTGACAGTGGAGTGTTAAAGTCTCCCACTATTATTGTGTGGAAGTCTAAGTCTCTTTGTAAGTCATTAAGAACTTGCCTTATATATCTGTGTGCTCCTGCATTGGGTCCATATATGTTTAGAATCATTAGCTCTTTTCGTTGTATTGATCCTTTTACCATTATGTAATGACCTTCTTTGTCTGCTTTGATCTTTGTTGCTTTAAGGTCTATTTTATGAGAGACGAGAATTGCAACTCCTGCTTTTCTTATGCTCTTCATTTGCTTGGTAAATCTTTCTCCATCTCTTTATTTTGAGCCTTTGTGTATCGTTGCATGTGAGATGGGTTTCCTGAATACAGCACACTGATGGGTTTTGGTTTTATATCCAATTTGCCAGTCTGTGTCTTTTGATTGGTGCCTTTAGCCCATTTACATTTAGGGTTAATATTGTTATGTGTGAATTTGATACTGCCATTTTGATGCTAGCTGGCTGTTTTGCCCATTGGTTCATGTACATTCTTCATTTTGTTGATGCCCTTTAGCATTTGGTATGCTTTTTGGATGGCTGGTACTGGTTGTTTCTTTCTACGTGTAGTGCCTCTTTCAGGAGCTCTTGTAAAGCAGGCCTAGTGTTGACATAATCTCTGAGTACTTGCTTGTTCATGAAGGATTTTATTTTTCCTTCACTTATGAAGCTCAGTTTGGCTGGATATGAAATTCTGGGTTGAAAGTTCTTTCTTTAAGGATGTTGAATATTGGCCCCACTCTCTTCTGGCTTGTAGAGTCTCTGAGAGATCTGCTGTGAGTCTGATGGGCTTCCTTTGTGGGTGACCCGACCTTTCTCTGGCTGCCCTTAGTATTTTCTCCTTCATTTCAACCCTGGTGAATCTGAAGATTATGTGCCTTGGGTTTGCTCTTCTTGCGGAGTATCTTTGTGGTGTTCTCTGTATTTCTTGGAGTTGAGTATTGGCCTGCCTTGCTTGATTGGGGAAATTTTCCTGGATAATATCCTGAAAAGTATTTTCCAGCTTGGATTCATTCTCTTCATCATATTCTGGTACACCTATCAAACGTAGGTTGGGCCTCTTCACATAGTCCCACATTTCTTGGAGATTTTGTTCATTCCTTTTTGCACTTTTTTCTCTAATCTTGGTTTCTCATTTTATTTCATTGAGTTGATCTTCGACTTCTGATATTCTTTCTTCTGCTTGGTCAATTCAGCTTTTGAAACTTGTGCATGCTTCACAATGTTCTCGTGTTGTGTTTTCAGCTCCTTCAATTCATTCATATTCCTCTCTAAGTTTTCCATTCTTGTTATCATTTCCTCGAATCTTTTTTTAAATCTTTTTTCAAGGTTCTTAGTTTCTTTGCATTGTTTTAGAACATGTTCTTTTAGCTCGCTGAAATTTCTCATTATTTACTTTATGAAGTGTAATTCATCATTTTGTCACACTCATTCTCCGTCCAGCTTTGTTCCCTTGCTGGTGAGGAGTTTTGGTCTCTTGTAGGAGGTGAGGTGTTTTGGTTTCTGGTGTTTTCATTTTTTTGCGCTGGTTTCTTCCCATCTTTGTGGATTTATCCACCTTTCGTCTTCGTAGTTGCTGATTTTTCAATTGGGTCTCTGTGTGGACGCCCAGATTGTTGATGATGAAGTATTTCTGTTACTTAATTTTTCTTCTAATGGTCTAGCTCCTCTCCTGTACGAGTGCTGAGGTCCACTCCAGGCCCTGCTTGTCTGGGGTACACCTGTAGCAGCTGTGGAACAGTGAGGGATGCTACCAGTTTCTTCTGCTGCTTTCTTTGTCCCAGCATGATGCCTGCCCTATGTCAGTCTGATTAGTCCTTTTTTTGAGGTGACTCTTTGTATATACAGGGGTCAGGGATCTGCTTGAGCAGATGGTCTGTACTTTATAGGAGCTCCAGTGCTGAGCTGTGGGCTCCATTGCCCATTCAGAATTTTTGGGCACCTGTGTTTCAGTCTTCTGCAGCAGAACTTTTAACGCCCCCCCTTTTTTTCCCAGATTCTCTGTCTCAAGGAGTTGGGGCTTTCTTTATGAGTATCTGTTGAACTGTTCTGCCAGGCTAGGAGGTAGTCTATCCACTATTTGCCTGCCAATGCTCCAGCTTTCTAGCGCGGGTCTGCTCTGTTGCCATGGAGCTTTCTTCTGCTGTGGTGTGCTCTGCCCTGCTGGTGGAGTCTCTCTGTTATGGCGGGTTGCCTCAGCAATGGCAGGCTGCATCAGCACTGGGTGGTACTTCAGTAGGGGCGGATTGCATCTGTAGTGATGGACGCCCCTCCCCCACTGGGCTGCACCATCCTAGATTCAGCTGTGCCCACAGCAAATTCTCAACCCTGAGAACCTCCAATCGCCACCCTGCTTGTCCCATGAGGGTGGGACCACTTGAGCCCGATCACCTGTCTCTCTGCCTCAGAGTCCGTCCTCTCTCTCTCTCTCTCTCTTTTTCTCCCCAATTTGAACGGTTGACTCTCTCACTGGCGCCCCAGTAGCCTGCTGATAGGGCACTGGGATCCATGCGATCTCCGTGCCACTGCCCACTGCACCAGCTCAAATCACGCTTCCCAGGAATCTTCTTGTCTGGCTCATTGTCCAAGTCTTGTTTAATCAGATGGACATGTCAATCTGCCCTTCCAAATCTCAGATTGCTGGTTTAACAGGGCACCCAGACCAGTGAGTTTTGTGCCAGGTGCTGCTGCGCTGTGATGCCTAACTGGCCACGTGAACCAAAACACCAGCTGTGCTTGCATCCCGTGTCTCTCCTACACCTGGGACTTTCTCCATTCTGTGGGCAACAAAGGTCCTCTGAGAATGTGGCTAGGACTCACCCTCTGAGCCTTCACTGAGAGCTGCAATCCTGAGTTGTTTCTGTGCGCCATCTTGGAAAATCTCCCTGCCATCATTTTCTTCTGGAGTATTTAAAGTAAATCCAAGGAGAACGTGTCATTTCGCATGTAAATACTTCACTATACCTCTGGGCTGCTGCCTGCTCCAGTCCGCTGGTTCTCCCACCACTCATCTCCGAGATTGTCTGCCATCTCAGTTCAGGACTTGACATGGGTGGATCACAGGGGAAGGCGTCCAGCTTAGGAGAATCAAGCTCTCTTCAAAGCCAGGTGCCTGGTGTCTCTGCACATGGAGCCTCCCATAGACCGGTCCTGGTCGCCTCCACCCAGGATTCTATTTTATACGGCCACTCCTTCAGAGCCCAACCTAATATTTCACAACTTAGGAGTATTCAGGAGTCTTTCCTATGGCCACGCATTCAGAGCCTCACTGAGTAATACACACCTATGGAAAACTCAGGTGTGTATTTCACATGACCACTCATTCACAGCCTCAGTGAAGAATCATACACACCTGTGGAATACTCAGGAGTCTATTTCATCGGTGAGTAACTCAAAGCCTAATTAAGTAATACACAGCTGTTTTTTTTTCAATAGTCATTCTTTTTTTTTAATTTTTTATTGCATTATAGGTTTGGGGATACATGTGCAGAACATGCAAGATAGTTGCATAGGTACACATATGGCAGTGTGCTTTGCTGCCTTATACACAGCTGTTGACTAGTCAGGAGACTATTTCATATGGCCCAACTTTCAGAGCCTCAGTTAATATTGCATACCTAGGGAATACTCAGGTCACTGTTACATTTGCCCTTTCATTTGGAGCTTCACTGAATAAGGATCACCTGTAGAGTAGTGAGAAGTCTATTTTATATAGCCACACATTCAGAGCCTCACTGAATAATATACACCTGGGGGAACATCAGGATTATATTTCATACAGCCACTCATTCAGAGCCCAACCTAAAATTTCACGACTTAGGAGTATTCAGGCGTCTCTTTCCTATGGCCACTCATTCAGAGACTCTCTGAATAATACACACCTGTGGAATACTCAGGAGTCTATTTCATATGGCCACTCATTCAGAGCCTCATTGAATAATGCACTCCTGTGGAATAGTCAGGATTCTATTTCATAGAGCCACTTATTCAGAGACTCACTGAAAAATGGACACCTGAAGAACACTCTTGAGTCTATTTGATATGATGGTTCACCCAGTGCTTGAATGGAAAATGCACACCTGAGGAATAGTCAAGAGGCTACAGTATGGAGTTTATTTCATATGGTCAATCATTCAGAAACTTACTGAATGATTCACACCTAGGAAATTGTCAGAGTACATGCCATATGGCCACTCAATCAGAGCATTACTGAATGATGCATACCTGGGAAATAGTCAGGATTCTATTTCATATGACCACTGATTGAGAGCCTCATTGAATAATGCACACCTGGACATTAATCAGGAGGCTATGTCATGTGAACACTCATTCAGAGCATCAGTGAATAATACACATCTATGGAATACACAGGAGTCTATTACATAGGCCCTCTCATTCAAAGCCTCACTGAACAATGCACACCTGTTGGGTACTCAAGAGTCTATCTGGTATGGCTACTCATTCAGCACCTCACTGAATGATACACACGTGGGGAATATTCAGGATTCTATTTAATATGAAAACCCATTATTAGCCTCGCTGAATTATGTATGCCTTGGAATCATGAGGAGTCTATTTCCTATCAACCCGTTTTCCAAGTCTAACAGAAAAATTAACACATGCGGAATTGTAAGGTGTAAATTTCGTATGGCCTCTCCTTCAGAGCCTCATTGAATAATGTATACCTGGCAAAAAATTTGGAGTCTCTTCCATATGGTTATTTATTCAGAGCATCAGTAAAGATTGCACACCTGTGGAGTGGCCAGGTGTCTATTTGCTTTGGCCACACATTCAGAACATCAGTGAATAATACACACCTGTGGCATATTCAGGAGTCTATTTCATAATGCTCCTCATTCAGAAGCTTACTGAATAATACACACCTGGGAAACAGTCGGGAATCTATTATATATTGCCATTTATTCAGATCCTCATTGAATAATGCACACCTGGGAAATAGTCAAAAGTCTATTTCATATGGACTCTCTTTCAGACCCTCTCTGAATAATACACACATTGGAGAGAGTCAGGAATCTGTTTCTTATGGCCACTCACTGAGACTCCCAGAGAATAGTGCACACTTGGGGAATTGTCAAGAGTCTATTTTATATCGAAACTCATACAAAACTTCAGTGAATAAAAGGCACCTGGAAAACAGTCAGGAGTGTATTTCAATTAAGCACACACTAAGATGCTCAGTGAATTATACAGAACTGGGGAAGGATCAGGAGTCAATTTCATCTGGCCTCTCACTCAGAGCTTCATTGAATAATGCACTCCTGTGGAATAGTCAGGAGCCTAATTGATATAGGTACTCATTCAGAGCCTCTCTGAATAATGTTCACCTAGGAATATTTAGGTGTCTATTTTATATTAGCACTGATTCAATGCCTTAGTAAATAATGCATACCTGGGCACTACTCAGCAATCTATTTCATATGGCCACTCATTCCTCACCTCAGTGAATAATGCACACCAGGGGAATAGTCAGGATTCTATTTCTTATGGACACTCATTCAGACCTTCACTGAATAATGCACACAATTTGAATAGTCAGTACTCTGTTTCATATGGCCACTCATTCAGAGCCTCACTGAATGTACACACCTGTGGAATAGTCAGGAGACTATTTTATATAGCCACTCATTTAGAGCCTCAGTGAATTATGCACGCCTCAGGAGTACTGAGGATTTTATTTCAAATGACCTTTCATTCAAAGCCTCAGTGAATAATACACACCAGGGTAATATTTATTAGGTTATTTCATATTGGCACTCATTCAGAGCCTCATTGAATAATGCACACCTGGGAAATAGTCAGGAGTCTATTTCATATGGCCACTCATTCAGAGCCTCATTGAATAATGCATACCTGGAAAAATCTTGGAGTCTCTTTTACATGGCCATTCATTCAGTGCATCAGTGAAGAATGCACACTTTTACAGTAGCCATGTGTTTATTTTCTTTGGCGACACATTCAGAACATCAGTGAATAATAAACACCTGTGGAATAGTCAGGAGTCTGTTTCATACGGCCCCTCATTCAGAGCCCGTGTGAATAAAACTCAGCTGGAGAATAGTTAGGAGTGCATTTCATATTGAAACTCATTCAGAGCCTCAGTGAATAACGCACACCTGGGGAATAGTCAGGAGTGTATTTCACATGGACAGTCTTTCAGAGCCTCTCTGAATAATACACAGATGGGGTAGATTCAGGAGTCTACTTCATATGGCCACTCAGTGAGAACCTCAGGAGTAGTGCACACCTGGAGAATTTTCAGGAGTCTATTTTGTATGGCAACTCATACAGAAACTCAGTGAATAACACACACCTGTGGAATAGTTAGGAGTGTATTTCAATTGGCCACAGATTCAGAATCTCAGTGAATAATACACACCAGGGGAATTGTCAGGAGACACTTTCATCTGGTCTCGCATGCAGAGCTTCACTGAATAATGCACTCCTCTGGAGTATTCAGCAGTCTAATTGATATAGCCATTCATTTAGAGCCTCTCTGAGTAATAAGCTCCTTGTGGATATTCAGGAATCTCTTTAATATGGCCACTCAGAGCCTCACTGAAGAGTACACACTTGTGGAAAAGTCATATGGCTACTAACTTACAATCTCATATAGTAATGCAAACCGGTGGCTAAGTGAGTATTCTCTTTTATATGGCCACTCACTCAGAGTCTCACTTAATAATAGTGTCAGGAAAGGCAAGACAAGGGTATTCCAGGCTAGGCTACACCCAGCAAGGCAAGGCAAGGCAACCCAAAACCAGGCAAGGCAATTCCAGTCAAGGCAATTCTAGGTAAGGCAATGCAAGGCAAGGCAAGACAAGGCAAGGCAAGGCAATGCAAGGCAAGGCAAGTCAATTCCAGGCAAGGAAGGCAAGGCAATTCCAGGCAAGGCAATGCAAGGCAATTCCAGGCAAGGCAGGCAAGGCAAGGAAATTCCAGGCAAGGCAATTTTATTCAAGGCAAGGCAAAGAAATTCCAGGCAAAGATATACAAGTCAAGTCAAGGCAATTCCAGACAAGGTAATTCAGGCAAGACAAGGCAAGGCAAGGTAATTCAGGCAAGGCAATTTCAGGCAAGGCAATGCAAGGCAAGGCAAGGCAATGCAATTCTAGGCAAGGAAATTCCAGGAAAATAATTCCAGGCAAGGCGATTTCAGGGAAGGCAAGGGAAGGTAATTCTAGGCAAGGCAAGGCAAGGCAACACAAGGCAAGGCAATTTTGGCAAGGGAACTCCAGGTGAGGAAAATCAAGGCAAGGCAATTAGAAGCAAGGCAACTCCAGTCAAGGCAAGGCAAGACAAGGCAATTCCAGGCAAGGCAATTTTAGGCAAGGCAAGGCAATTCAGGCAAGGAAAAGCAAGGCAAGACAATTCAGGCAAGGCAAGGCAATTCTAGGCAAGGCAAGACAAGGCAAGGCAAGGCAAGGAAATTCCAGGCAAGGAAATTCCAGGCAAGGCAGGGCAAGGCAATGTAGGGCAATTCCATGCAAGGCTCTTTTAGGCAAGGCAAGGCAATGCAAGGCAATTTCAGGAAAGTCAATTTTGGGCATAGTAAGAAAAGGCAAGGCAAGTAGATTTAATTCCATGCAAGACAATTCCAGAAAAGACAATGCAAGACAAGGCAAGAGAAGATATTTTCAGGCAAGGCAATTTTAGCTAAGGCAAGGCAAGACAGTTTCAGGTAAGGCAATTTCAGTCAAGACAAGGCAGGACAATGCAAGGCAAGGCAATGCTATTCTAGGCAAAAGAATTCCAGGCGAGAAAACACAATGCAAGGCAAATTTGAAACAAGGCAATTGCATTCAAGGCAAGGCAACACAAGGCAACTCCACCGAAGGCTATTTAAGGGAAGGCAAGGTACGGCAATTCTAGGCAAGGAAAAGCAAGGCAATGTAAGGCAATTCCAGGCAAGTCAAGGCAAGACAGTTTCAGGCAAGGCATTTCCAGGCAAGGCAATTCTAGCCAAGGCAAGGCAAGGGAAGACAAGACAATGCCAGGCAAGGCAATTCCAGGCAAGGCAAGGCAAGGGAAGTCAAGGCAAGGCAAGGCAATGCAATTTTAGGCAAGGCAATTACAGGAAAGGCAATTTCAGGCAAGCAAGGCAGGACAAAGCAGAGAAAGGCAATTAGAGGCAAGGCAATTTTAGGTAAGGCTAGGCAAGGCAATTCCAGGGAAGGCAACTCCAGGCAATGCAAGTCAGGGCAAGGCAAGTCAATTCCAGCAAGACAATTACAGGCAAGGCAATGTCATGCAAAGAAAGGCAAGACAAAGCAAGACAATTTTGGGAAAGTCAATTCCAGCAAGAAAAAGCAAGGCAATTCCATGCAAGGCAAAGCAAGAAAGTGCAACTCTAGGCAAAGGAATTTCAGGCAAGGTAATGCAAGGCAGGCTAGTTATGGGCAAGACAAAGCAAGGCAATTATACACAAGGGAATTCCAGACAAGACAAGGCAAGCCAAGGCAAAACAATTCCACACAGGGCAATTCCAGGCTAGGCAAAGAAAGGCAACGCAAAAAAATTTCAGGCAAGGCAAGGCAATTCCATGCAAGGCAAGGAAAGGCAAAGAAAAGAGAGTTGAGATAAGGAAAGGTAAGGCAACTCCAGGCAAGGAAATTTCAGGCAAGGCAATTCCAGGCAAGACAAGGCAATTCTAGGAAAGGCAAGGCAAGACCAGGAAAGACAAGGCAAATCTAAGCAAGGCAGTTCTAGACAAGGCAAGACAAAGCAAGGCAAGGCAATTACAGAATTGGCAATAGCAGGAAAGGCAATTCCAGGCAAGGTAAGGCAAGACAAGGCAATTCCATCTAGCATAACGAAGGGAAATTCCAGGAAAGTCAAATCCAGGCAAGGCAAGGCAAGGCAATTCCAGGCAAGGCAACTCCAGACAAGGCAACACAAGGGAATCCCAGACTAGACAATTCCAGAAAACGCAAAACAAGGCAAGAAAATTTCAGGAAAGGCAATTCCAGGCAAGGCAAGGCAAGACAAGGCAATTTCAGGAAAGTCAAGGAAATTCCAGTCAAGACAAAGCAAGTCAAGGCCATTCCAGGCAGGGAAATTTCAGACAAAAAAAGACAAGGCAATTCTAGGCAAGGCAATTTCAGGCAAGGCAAGGCAAGCCAAGGAAAGGCAATCTTAGACAGGGCAATTCCAGGCTAAGCAGGGCAAAGCAATGCAAGAAAACTCCCGGCAAGGCAAGAAAATTTTAGGCAAGGAAATTTCAGGCAAGGCAAGATGTGGCAATACCAGGCAAGGGCATTTCAGGCAAGGCAAAACAAGTCAAGGCAGCGCAATTCCAGGCAAGACAATTCGAGGTAAGGAAAGACAAGGCAAATCAGGGAAACTCCAGACAAGGCAATTTGAGCCAAGGCAAGGCAGGGAAATTTCAAACAAGGCAGTTTGAGGCAAGGCAAGACAAGGCAAAAAAAGAGCAATTCCAGGCAATTCTATTTGAAACAAGGCAAGGCAAGGCAATTTCAGGCAAGGCAAGGCAAGGCAAGACAAGGCAAGGCAATTCCAGATGAGGTAATTCCAGGCAAGGCAAGGAAAGCCAATTCGAGGCAAGGGAATTTCAGGTAAGGCAAGGGAATGCAATTCCAGGCAAGGCAATTTCAGTCAAGGCAAGGTAAGGCAACGCAAAACAAGGCAATTTTTAGCAAGGCCAGTCCGGACAAAGAAAGGCAAAGCAAGGCAACTCCAGTCAAGGCAAGGCAAGACAAGGCAATCCCAGGCAAGGCTATTTCAGGGAAGGCAAGGCAGGGAAATTCCAGGGGAGAAGAAGCAAGGCAAGACAAGGCAAGGCAAGGCAATGCAATGTAAGGCAATTCCAAGCAAGAAAATTCCAGGCAAGGCAATTCCTGGCAATGCAAGGCAGGGCAATTCCAGGCAAGACAATTGCTGGAAAGGCAATTCCAGGCAAGGCAAGGCAAGACAAGGCAGGGAAAGACAATTTCAGGCAAGGCAATTTTAGGTAAGGCAAGGCAAGGCAAGGCAGGGCAATTCTAAGCAAGGCAATTCCAGGCAAGGCAGGGAAATGGTATGTAGAGCAATTCCAGGCAAGATTCTTTTAGGCAAGGCAAGGCAATGCAAGGCAATTTCAGGCAAGGCAAGAAAATTTTAGGCAAGGCAAGGCAAGGCAAGGCAATTACAGGCAAGGCAATTCAGGCAAGGCAAGGAAAGGCAAGGCAAGGCAATTTCAGGCAATGCAACTTCTGGCAATGCAAGGCAGAGCAATTCCAGGCAAGGCAATTGCTGGAAAGGCAAGTCCAGACAAAGCAAGGCAAGACAAGGCAGAGAAAGGCAATTCCAGGAAAGGCAATTTTAGGTAAGGCCAGGCAAGGCAATTCAATGGAAGGAAACTCCAGGCAATGCAAGGTAGGGCAATTCCAGGCAAGACAATTGCCAGAAAGGCAATTCCAGAAAATTGAGGCAAAAGAAGGCAGAACACAGCAATCCCAGGCAAGACAATTCCAGGTAAGTCAAGGCAAGGCAATTCCAGGGAATGCAACCTCAGACAAGGCAAGGCAGGTCAATCGCAGGAAAGGCAATTGCAGGCAAGGCAAGACAAGACAAGGCAGGGCAAGGCAATTTCAATCAAGGCAAGGCAAGCAAGGCTATTCCAGGCAAAACAATTTCAGGAAATGCAAGGCAAGGCAAGACCAAAACTTCCAGGTCAGGAAATTCCAGGCAAGGCGAAAAAAAAAAAGCAAGTCAAAAAAATACAAGGTAAGAAAATTCCAGGCAAGGCAAGGCAAGACAATGCAATGCAAGGCAATTTCCAGGCAAGGAAATTTCAGGCAAGGCAAGGCAAGGCAATGCAATGCAAGGCAATTTCAAGCAAGGAAATTCCAGTCAAGGCAATGCAATGCAAGGCAATTCCAAGCAAAGAAATTTCAGGCAAGGCAAGGCAAGGCAAGAAAAAGCAAAGCAAGGCAAGGCATGGCAAGGCAGGGCAATTCTAAGCAAGGCAATACCAGACAAGGCAGATCAAGGGTATCTAGGGCAATTCCAGGCAAGGCTCTTTTAGGAAAGGCAAAGCAACACAAGGCAATTTCAGGAAAGTCAATTTTAGGCACGGCAAGGCAAGGCAAGGCAATTCCAGAAAAGGCAAGGAAAGGCAGGGCAATTTCAGTCAGGGCAATTTCAGACATGGCAAGGCAAGGAAAGGTAAGTCAAGGCAAGGCAATTTCAGACAAGGCAATTCCAGGCTATGCAAGAAAAGGCAATGCAAGGGAATTGCCAGCAAGGCATGGAAATTACAATTAAGCCAATTTCAGGCAATGCAAGACAAGGCAATTCCAGGCAAGGCAATTCCAGGCTAGGCAAAGCCAGGCAAAGCAGGGCAATTGTAGGCAAGGCAAGAAATGGCAATTCCAGGCAAGACATGGCAATTTCAGGCAAGGCAAAACAAGGCAAGGTAGGCCAATTCCAGGCAAGGTATTTCACGGTAAGAAAAGACAAGGCAAAGCAGGACAATTCCAGGCAAACCAATTGATGCAAGACAATGCAGAGAAATTCCAAGCGAGGCAATGCGAGGCAAGGCAAGGCAAGGAAAGGCAAAAAAGGGCAATTTCAGGCAAGGCGATTTTAAGCAAGGCAAGTCAAGGTAATTAAAGGCAAGGCAACTCTATACAAGGTAATTCCAGGCAAAATAAGGAAAGGTAAAGCAATGCAATTCTAGGCAAGGCAATTCCAGCCAGAGAAAGGTAAGACAAAACAAGGCAATGCCAGGCATGGCAAGGCAAGGCAGGGCAATTTCAGAAAACAAAAGGCATGGCAATTCTAGGCAAGGTAGTTCCAGACAGGGCAATTCCAGGCTAGGCAAGGAAAGGCAATGCAAGAAAACTCCCAGCAAGGCAAGGAAATTTCAGGCACGGAAATTTCAGGCAAGGCAAGGCATGGCAATTCCAGGCAAAAGCATTCCAGGAAACACAAAACAAGAAAAGGCAGGCCATTTCTAGATAAGGCAATTCTTGGTAAGGAAAGGCAAGGCAAGAAAAGGCAATTCAGGCAAGGCGATTTTAAGCAAGGCAAGGCAAGGTAATTCCAGGCAAGGCAACTCTATACAAGGTAATTCCAGGCAAAATAAGGAAAGGCAAGGCAAAACAAGGCAAGGCAATTCTAGGCAAGGCAATTCCAGGCAAGACAAGGCAAGGCAAAACAAGGCAATGCCAGGCATGGCAAGGCAAGGCAGGGCAATTTCAGGCAAGGCAAAACAAGGCAAGGCAATTCTAGGCAAGGCAATACCAGACATGGCAATTCCAGGCTAGGCAAGGCAAGGCAATGCAAGGAAACTCTCAGCAAGGCAAGAAAATTTTAGCCATGGAAATTTCAGGTAAGGCAAAGCATGGCAATTCCAGGCAAAAGCAATTCAGGCAAGACAAGGCAAGGCAAGAAAAGGCAGGCCATTTCTAGATAAGGCAATTCTTGGTAAGGAAAGGCAAGGCAAAACAAGGCAAGGCAACTCCAGGCAAGGCAATTTCAGGCAAGGCAAGGCAAGGTAAGGCAAGACAAGGCAATTTCAGGCAAGGCAAAGCAAGGCAAGGCAAGAAAAGGCAATTCAGGCAAGGCTATTTTAGGAAAGGCAAGGCAAAACAAGACAATTCCAGGAAGGCAAGGCAAGACAAGGCAAGGCAATTTTAGGCAAGGAAATTTCAGGCAAGACAAGGCAATTCCAGGCAAGGAAAGGCAATTCCAGGCAAGGCAAGGTAAGGCAAGACAATTCACTTTTAGGAAAGGCAAGGCAATATAAGGCAAGGAAATACAAGGCAAGGCAATTTCTGACAATGCAAGACAAGGCAATTCCAGGCAAGGTAATTCCAGGCAAGGAAAGGCAATTCCAGGCAAGACAAGGCAAGGCAATTCAGGCAAGGCAATTCGAGGTAAGGAAAGGCAAGGCAAGGCAATGCAAGGCAAGGCAATTCCAGGCAAGCAACAGTAAGGAAAGGCAAGCAAGGCAAGACAAGGCAAGGCAAGACAAGGCAATTCCAGGCAAGGCAATTCAGGCAAGGCAAGGCAGGCAATTCAGGCAAGGCAAGGAAAGGCAAGGCAAGGAAAGGCAAGGCAATTCAGGCAAGGCAAAACAAGGCAAGGCAGGCAAGGCAAGGCAAGGCAATTCAGGCAAGGCAAGGAAAGGCAAGGCAAGGAAATTCCAGGCAAGGCAAAACAAGGCAAGGCAATTTCAGGCAAGGCAATTTCAGGCAAGACAATGCAAGGAAACGAAAGGCAACGCAGTTCCAGGCGAGGCAAGCCAAGACAAGGCAAAGCAATCACAGACAAGAAAATTACAGGCAAGGCAAAAAAAAGGCAATTACAGGCAAGGCAATTCTAGGCAAGGCAAGGTAAGACAAGGCAATGAAATTCTAGGCAAGGAAATTCCAGGCAAGGTAAGGTAATGAAAGGCAAGGCAATTTTCAGAAAGGCAACTCCAGGCGAGGCAAGGCAAGACAAGGCAGGGAAAGGTATTTTCAGGCAACGCAATTCCAACTAAGGCAAGAAAGAACATTCCAGGCAAAACAATTTCAGCCAAGGCAAGGCAAGGCAACACAAAACAAGGCAATTCTAGGCAAGACAATTTTAGGCGAAGAAAGAGAAGGCAAGGCACTTCAAAGCAAGGCAATTGCAGTCAAGACAAGGCAATTCCACGTGAGGCTATTCCACGGAAGGTAATGCAGGACATTTCAGGCAAGAAAAATCAAGGCAATGCAAGGCAATTTTAGGCAAGGCAATTCCAGGTAAGGCAAGGCTAGGCACAGCAAGGCAAGAAAAGGCAAGGCAATTCCAGCCAAGAAAATTTCTGGCAAGGCAAGTCAACGCAAGGCAATTATAGGCAAGTGAATTCCAGATAAGGCTAGGCAAGGAAATTGCAGACAAGGCAAATCCAGGCAATTCAAGGCAAGGAAGGGCAATGGCAGGCAGGGCAAATCCAGACAATGCAATTCAAGGCAAAACAATTCTAGGCAACGCAATTCCTGGCAAGGCAAGGCAAGCAAAACCAAGGCTATTCCAGGCAAGGCAATTCCAGGCAAGGCAAGACAATTCCAGGCAAGGCAAGAAAGGCAAGGCAATGCAAGAAAATTCCCAGGAAGGCAAAAATATTTCATGCAAGGGAATTCAAAGCAAGGCAAAAACAAGGCAAGTAGGCAAATTACAGGCAAGGCAATTCGAGGTTAAAAAAAAAAAAAGGCAATTCCAGGTAAGATAATGCAAGGCACTACAAGGAAATTTCAGGCAAGGCAATTACAGGTAAGGGAAGGCAAGACAATTCCAGGCAAGGCAATTCCAGTAAAGACAAGGCAAGAAAAGGCAGGTAAAGCTATTTTCAGGCAAGGCAATTCCAGATAAGGCAAGGCAAGACAATTCTAGGCAAGGCAATTCAGGCAAGGCAAGAAAAGGCAATTCCAGGCAAGGCAAGACAAGGCAATTTTAGGCAAGGCAATTCAGGCAAGGCAAGGAAATTTCAGGCAAGGCAAGGAAATTTCAGGCAAGGCAAGGCAATTCAGGCAAGGCAAGGCAAGAAAGGCAAGGCAAGGAAATTTCAGGCAAGGCAATTCCAGGCAAGGCAAGAAAGGCAAGGCAAGACAAGACAAGGCAAGGCAAGGCAATTCAGGCAAGGCAATTCTAGGCAAGGAAATTTCAGGCAAGGCAAGACAAGGCAAGGCAAGGCAAAGCAAGGCAATTCAGGCAAGGCAAGAAAGGCAAGGCAAGAAAGGCAAGGCAAGGCAAAACAAGGCAATTCTAGGCAAGGCAATTTCAGGCAAGGCAAGACAAGACAAGGCAAGGCAAGAAAGGCAAGGCAAGAAAAGGCAATTCCAGGCAAGGCAAGGCAAAAGGCAATTTCAGACAAGGCAAATCCAGGCAAGGCAAGGCAAGGCAAAAGGCAATTTCAGGCAAGGCAAGACAATTCCAGGCAAGGGAATTCAAGGCAAGGCAAAACAAGGCAAGGCAGGCCAAATCCAAGCAAGCAATTCAGTAAGGGAAGACAAGCAGGCAATTCAGGCAAGGCAGCAAGGCAAGGCAGGAAATTCAGGCAAGCAATTGAGGCAAGAAAAGGGCAAGGCATTCAGGCAAGGCGATTTCATGCAAGGCAAGGCAAGAATTCAGGCAAGGAAGGCAAAACAAGGCAATTCGGCAAGGAATTTCATTCAAGGGAAGAAGGCAATTCAGGCAATGAAATCAGGCAAGGCAAGGTAAGCAAGACAAGCAATTTTAGGCAAGGCAATTCAGGCAAGGCAGGCAATTTCAGGCAAGCAATTCCAGGAAAGCAAGGCAGGCAAATTGCTGGAAGGCAAGAAGGCAGAAGACAAGGCAGGAAACAATTCCAGGCAAGATAATTCCAGCAAGGCAGGAAGACAATTCAGGCAAGGCAGTTCATTCAAGGCAAGCCATGCAAGGCAAGGCAATTCAGGTGAAAAATGCAAGGAAAACAATTTGAAGCAAGGCAATTTCAGTTAAGGCAAGGCAGATGTGCAATTCAGGCAAGACTATTTTAGAGAAGACAAGGCAAGCAATTTCAGGCGAAAAAGCAAGGCAACAGGCAAGGCAAGGCAACTCCAGGTAAGGAGAAGAAAACATCAGGCAAGGCAATTCAGGAAGACAATTAGGCAAGGCAAGGCAAGACAAAACAAGGCACAGCATTCTTGGCAGGAAAAATTCTGGGAAAGAGTCAAAGGCAATTTCAGGCAAAATAATTCCAGGCAAGGAGGCAAGAAAATTGAAGGCAAGGAAATCCAGGCAAGGCAAGGAATGCAAGACAATTCCAGGCAAGGAAGCAAGGCAGGCAAGGCAGCAGGGCAATTTCAGGCAAGAAAAAGAAAAGCAAAGCAATTCAGACAATGCAAAAGGCAGAAAATTCAAGGCAAGGCAATTCAGGCTAGGCAAGGAAGGCAAGAAATTACCAAAGGCAAAAATTTTGCAAGGAATTCAAGGCAAGGCAAAACAAAGGCAGGTCAACTCCAGGCAAGGCAATTCAAGTAAGGCAAGGCAAGGCAAAAACAGGAAAACTCAGGCAAGGCAACTCAAGGCAAAGGAGGATTCAAGCAAGGCAATTCAGGCAAGGCAAAGCATAAAAGGCAATTTCAGGCAAGCGATTTCAAACAAAATAAGACAAAAATTCAGGCAGGAAAGAAGAAGACAAGGCAAGGAAATTCCAGACAAAGCAGACAATGCAAGGAAAGGCAATTCCAGGCAATGCAATCCCAGGCAAGGCAAGGTAAAGCAAGACAAGGCAATTATAGGCAAGGCAATTCCAGGCAAGGCAAGGCAATTTCAGGCAAGGCAATTCCAGGAAATGCAAGGCAAGGAAACTCCAGGCAAGGTAATTGCTGGAAAGGCAATTCTAAGCAAGGCACGGCAAGACAAGGCAGGGAAACATATTTCCAGGCAAGATAATTCCAGCTAAGGCAGGGAAAGACAATTCCAGGCAAGGCAGTTTCATTCAAGGCAAGGCCATGCAAGGCAAGGCAATTCAGGTGAAAAATGCAAGGGAAAACAATTTGAAGCAAGGCAATTTCAGTTAAGGCAAGGCAAGATGTGGCAATTCCAGGCAAGACTATTTTAGAGAAGACAAGGCAGGGCAATTTCAGGCAGGAAAAAGCAAGGCAATGCAAGGCAATTTTAGGCAAGGCAACTCCAGGTAAGGAGAGCCAAAAAAACATCCAGGCAAGGCAATTTCAGGGAAGACAATTCTATGCAAGGCAAGGCAAGACAAAGCAAGGCACGGCATTTCTTGGCAGGAAAAATTCTGGGAAAGCAAGTCAATGCAAGGCAATTTCAGGCAAATAAATTCCAAGCAAGGATAGGCAAGAAAATTGAAGGCAAGGGAAATCCAGGCAAGGCAAGGGAATGCAAGACAATTCCAGGCAAGGAAAGCAAGGCAGGGCAATTGCAGACAGGGCAATTTCAGGCAAGGAAAGGCAAGGAAAAGCAGAGCAATTCCAGACAATGCAACGAAAGGCAAAACAATTCTAGGCAAGGCAATTCCAGGCTAGGCAAGGAAAGGCAACACAAGAAAATTACCAGCAAGGCAAAAACATTTTAGGCAAGGGAATTCAAGGCAAGGCAAAACAACACAAGGCAGGTCAACTCCAGGCAAGGCAATTCGAGGTAAGGAAAGGCAAGGCAAAGCAGGAAAACTCCAGGCAAGGCAACTCGAGGCAGGGCAAAGGAGGGAAATTCCAAGCAAGGCAATTCGAAGCAACACAAGGCAAAGCATAAAAAGGCAATTTCAGGCAAAGCGATTTCAAGCAAAATAAGACAAGGCAATTCCAGGCAAGGAAAGAAAAGACAAGGCAAGGAAATTCCAGACAAAGAAATTCCAGACAATGCAAGGAAAGGCAATTCCAGGCAAGGCAATTCCAGGCAAGGCAAGGCAATTCCTGGCAAGGGAGAGCAAGACAATTCCAGGAAAGGCAAGGCAAGGTAAGGCAAGGCAAGAAAAGGCAGGGAAAGGTATTTCCAGTCCATGCAATTCCAGCTAAGACAATGAAAGACAATTCCAGGCAAGGCAAGGCAAGGCAATGCAAGGCAAGACAACTCGAGGCAAGGCAATTCCAGGCGAGGAATGGAAAATCAAAGCAATTGCAGTCAAGGCAAGGCAAGAAAAGGAAATTTCATGCAAGGTTATTACCGAGAACGCAAGGCAGGACAATTCCTGGCAAGGAAAATCAAAACATTGCAAGGCAATTCCAGGCAAGAAAATTCCTGGCAAGGCACGTCAATGCAAGGCAATTCCAGCCAAGTAAATTCCAGGCAATGCTAGGCAAGGAAATTTCAGGCAAGGCAAATTCAGGCAAGACAAAACGAGGCAAGGCAATTCCAGGCAAGGCAAAGCAGGGCAATGTAGGCAGGGCAATTTTAGACAACTCAAGGAAAGGCAAGACAATTCTAGGGAAGGCAATTCCAGGCAAGGCAAGGCAAGCCAAAGCAAGGCAATTCTGAACAGGGTAATTCCAGGCCAGGCAAGAAAAGACAATGCAAGAAAATTACCAGGAAGGCAAAAAATTACAGGCAAGAGAATTCAAGGCAAGGCAAAACAAGGCAAGGGTGGCCAATTCCAGGCAAGGGAATTAAAGGTAAGGAAAAACCAGGCAAGCAGGGCAATTCCAGGCAAGGCAATTCGAGGAAAGACAAGGCAGGGAAATTCCAAACAAGGCAATACAAATCAAGGCAAGAAGGCAATTCCAGGGGGCCCAAAGTGGCTCCGGCCGGATGTCGTGGCGCTTGCGAAGGCGAGGCCAAGAGTTCAAGGCCAACCAACCTCAGCAACCTTAAAAACTCTCATTGATTGGCAAAAAAAAAAAAAAAGAGGAAGGCGATTTCAGGAAAGGCAAGGCAAGGCAATTCAGAAAAGGCCAAGACAACAAGGCAAGAAAGGCAATTCCAGGCAAGGCAATTTCAGGCAAGACAAAGCAATTTCAGGCAAGGTAATTCCAATTGCCAGAAAGTAAATTTCAGGCAAGACAAGGCAAAACAAAACAGGGAAAGGTATTTCCAGGCAAGGCACTTCCAGCTCAGGCAAGGCAAGACAATTGCAAGCAAGGCAATTTCATTAAAGGCAAGGTAAGGCAACACAAGCCAAGGCAGTTCTAGGCAAGGCCATTTCAGGTGAGGAAAGGCAAGGCATGACAATTTAAAGCAAGGCAATTTCAGTCAAGTCAAGGCAAGACAATGCAATTTTATGCAAGGCTGTTCCAGGGAAGGCAAGGCAGGGTAATTCCAGGCAAGGAAAAGCATGGCAAATCAAGGCAATTCAGGAAAGGCAATTTCAGGTATTGCAAGGCAAGACAATTTTAGGCAAGGCAATTCCAGGCAATTCTAGGCAAGGCAATTCTAGGCAAGTCAAGGCAGAACAAGACATTTCAGGTAAGAAAATTTTTGGCAAGGCAAGTCAATTCAAGGCAATTCCAGGCAATTAAATTCCAGGGAAGGCTAGGCAAGGAAATTGCAGGCAAGGCAATTTCAGCAAGGAATGGTGAGGCGAGGCAATTCCAGGCAAGGCATGGCAATCGCAGGCAGGGCAATTTCAGGCAAGGCAAGACAAGGCAGGACAATTTCAGACAATACAAGAAAAAAACAAGACAATTCTAGGCAAGGAAACTTTAGAAAAGGCAAGGCAAGCCAAAGCAAGGCAATTCCAGACAGGGCAATCACAGGCCAGGCAAGGAAAGGCAATGCAAGAAAATTACCAGCAAGGCAAAAAAATTCAAGGAAAGGGAATTCAAGGCAAGGCAAAACAAGGCAATGCAGGCCAACTCTAGGCAAGGCAATTCGAGGTAAGCAAAGGCAAAACAACACAAGGCAATTCCAGGCAAGGCAATTCGAGGCAAGGCAAGGCAGAAAAGTTTCAAGCAAGGCAATTCAAGGCAAAACAATGCAAAGCAAAAAAGGTCAATTTCAGGCAAGGCAAGGCAAGGCAAGGCAAGGCAATTCCAGCCAAGGCAAGACAAGACAAGGCAAGTCAATTCCAGGGAAGAAAATTTTAGGCAAGGCAAGAAAAGGCAATTTTAGGCATGGCAAGTTAAGAGAAGGCAATGTAATTCTAGGCAAGGATATTTCAGGCAAGGCAAGGCAATGCAAAGCAACACAATTCAATGCAAAGCAAGGCAATTCCTGGCAAGGCAAGGCAATGCAATTACAGGCAAGACAAGGCAAGACAAGGAAGGGAAAGATATTTCCAGTCCAGACAAATTCAGCTAAGACAATAAAAGACAATTCCAGGCAAGGCAAGACAATGCAAGGCAACACAATTCTAGGCAAGGCAATTTCAGGTGAGGAATGGAAAGGCATGGCAATTCCAAGCAAGGCAATTGCAGTCAAGGCAAGGCAAGATAAGGCAATTTCATTCATGGCTATTACAGAGAAGGTAAGGCAGGGCAATTCCTGTCAAGGAAAATTAAGGCAGGGTAAGGCAATTTCAGACAAGGCAAATCCAGGCAAGGCAAGACAACATAAGACAAGACAAGGCAATGCAATTTTAGCCAAGGCAATTGCAGCAAAGGTAATTCAGGCAAGGCAAGGCAAGACAAGACAAGGCAGAAAGGCAATTCCAGGCAAGGCAATTTTAGGTAAGGCCGGGCAAGGCAATTCCAGTGAAGACAACCCCAGGCAGTGCAAGGCAGGGCGATTCCAGGCAAGGCAATTGCCAGAAAGTCAATTCCAGAAAAATTAAGGCAAGAGAAGGCTGGGAAAAGCAATCCCAGAAAAGGCAATTCTAGGCAAGGCAAGGGAAAATAATAGGGAAATTCTTGGGAAGGTGATTTCGGGCAAGGCAAGGCAAGGCAATACCAGGCAAGGAAAGAAAAGGCAAGGTAAAAAGAGTCAAGAAAGAAAAGAAAAGGCAATTCTCAGCAAGAAAATTCTAGACAAGGCAAGGCCAGGAAAGGCAAAACATGGCAAGACAAGGCAAAACAAGGCAGTTTCAGGCAAGGCAAGGCAAGGCAAATCCAGAAAAGGCAGTTTTAGGGAAGGAAAGAAAAGGCAATTCCAAGCTTGGCAATTGCAAGAAAGGAAATTCCAGCTGAAACAAAGAAAGACAAGGCAATTTTAGGGAAGGCAATTCCACATATCATAAGGCAAGGCAATTCCAGGAAAGTCAAATCCAGGCAAGGCAAGGCAAGGAAATTTCATGCAAGACAACTCCAGGCAAGGCAAGGCAAGGGAATTCCAAAATAGAAAACTCCAGTCAAGGCAAGGCAAAGCAAGGAAGAAAAAGGTATTTCCAGGAAACAAATTCCAGCTAAAGCAAGGCAAGGAAATTCCAGTCAAGGCAACGCAAAGCAAGGCAATTCTAGAAAAGCCAACCCCAAGCAAGGAAAGGCAAGGCAAGTCAATTTGAAGCAAGGCAATTCCAGGCTAGGCAATTTCCAGGAAGGCAATTTCAAATAAATAAAGGCAAGAGAAGGCAGGGAAAGGCAATCCCAAGCAAAGCCATTCCAGGTAAGGCAAGGCAAGGCAATTCAGGAAGAAAACCCCAGACAAGGAAGGCAAGGCAATTTTAGGTAAGGCCATTTCAGGCAATGCAAGACAATGCAGGGCAAAAAAATTATACTCAAGGCAAGGTAAGGCAAATCTATTTTAGACAAGGCAATTTCAGACAATTCAAGGCAAGGCAAAGCAAAAAAATTCCATGTAAGAAAATTTTAGGCAAGGCAAAGAAAGGCAAGGCAAGGCAAAAATATTTCAGGCAAGGCAATTTCAGGCAAGTCAAGGCAATGCAATGCAAGGCAATTCCAAGCAAGGAAAATTTAGGGCAATTCCAGGCAAGGCTCTTTTAGGCAAGGCAAGGCAATTTTAGGAAAGTGAATGTTAGAAATGGCAAGGCAAGGAAAGGCAGGGCAATTCCAGGCATGGAAATTCCAAACAAGGCAAGGAAAGGCAAGGCAATTATAGAAAACACAATTTCAGACATGGCAAGGAAATTTTTGACAAGGCCATTTTAGGCTAGGCAAGGGAAAGCAATGCAAAAAATTTCCAACAAGGCATGGAAATTCCAAGCAAAGCAATTTCAGGCAAGGCAAGGCAAGGCAAGGCAAGGCAAGGCAATTTCAGACAAGGTATTTTCAGGCAAGGCAAGGAAAGGCAATAAAAGGCAAGAAAATTCTAGGCAAGACAAATAAGGCAAAGCAAGGCAATTCCAGGAAAAACAAGACAATGCAAGGCAAGGCAATTCCCGGCAATTCTGGGCAATTCAAGGCAAGGCAATTCCAGGAAAGGCAAATGACAGAGAGGCAATTTCAGGCAAGGCAAGGCAAGACAATGCAGGGAAAGGTATTTCCAGGCAAGGCAATTCCAGCTAAGGTAAAGCAAAACAATTCCAGGCAAGGCAATTTTAGTCAAAACAAGGCAAGGCAACACAAGGCAAGGCAATTCCAGGTGAGGAAAGGCACGGCGAGGCAACTTGAAGCAAGACAATATCAGTCAAAGCAAGGCAAAACAAGGCATTTCCACACAAGGCTATTTCAGAGAAGGAAAGGCAGGGCAATTCCAGGCAAGGCAGTTGCCAGAAAGGCAATTCCAGAAAAATTAAGGCAAGAGAAGGCAGAAAAGGCAATCCCAGGCAAGGCAATTCCAAGTAAGGCAAGACAAGGCAATTTAGGAAAGGCAACTTTAGACAAAGCAAGGCAAGGCAATTCCAGGCAAGACAAGACAATGCAGGGCAAGGCAATTTTAATCAAGGCAAGGCAAAACAAGGCTATTCCAGGCAAAGCAATTTTAGGCAATGCAAAGCAAGGGAAGTCAAAATAATTTTAGGTAAGAAAATGCCAGGCAAGGAAAGGAAAGTCAAGACAAGGACTTTCCAGGCCAGGCAATTTCAGGCAAGGCAAGGCAATGCACTGCAAAGCAATTCCAAGCAAGAACATTCCAGGCAAGGCAATTTCAGGCAAAACAAAGTAAGGCAAGGAAAGCCAATGCAAGGAAGTCAAGGCAGTGAAATTCTAAGCAAGGCAATTCCAAACAAGGCAGGGCAACGGTATGTAGGGCAATTCCAGGGAAGGCTCTTTTAGGCAAGGCAAGGCAATGCAAGGTATTTTCGGGAGAGTCAATTTTAGGCACATCAAGCAAGGCAAGGCAAGACAATTCCAGGAAAGGAAAGGCAAGACAGGGAAATTGCAGGCAGGAAAATTGCAGGCAAGGCAAGGCAATTCCAGGCAGAGCAATTACAGACAAGGCAAAGCAAGGCAAGCAATTCTAGGCAAGGCAAGGCAAGCCAAGGCAAGCAAGGCAAACCAAGGCAGGGCAATTCCAGGCTAGGCAACGTGAGGCAATGCAAGAAAATTTCCAGCAATGCATGGTAATTCCAAGCAAGGCAATATTAGGCAAGGCAAGACAAGGCAATTCCAGACAAGGCATAGCCAGGCAGGGCAGAGAAATTATAGGCAAGGCAATTCCATGCAAGGAAAAGCATGGCAATTCCAGGTAAGTCAATTCAAGGCAAGGCAAAACAAGGCAAGGCAGGCCAATTCCAGCCAACATAATTGGAGGTAAAGAAAGGCAATGCAAACAGGGCAATTTCAGGCAATGAAATTTGAGGCAAGGCAAGGCAGGAAAATTTCAAACGAGGCAATTAGAGGCAAGGCAAGGAAAGGCAGAAAAGAACAATTCCAGGCAAGGAGATATCAAGCAAGGCAAGTCAAGGCAATTAAAGGCAAGACAACTCCAGACAAGGTAATTCCAGCCAAGGCAAATAAAGGCAATTCCAGACAAGACAAGGCAAGGTAAGGAAAAACAATGCAATTCTAGGCCAGGCAATTCCAGGCAAGGCAAGGAAAGACAAAACAAGGCAATTCCAGGCAGGGAAAGGCAAGACAGGAAAAGGCAATTCCAGGCAAGGCAATTCCAAGTATGGAAAGGCAAGACAGGGCAAATGCAGACAGGGCAATTCCAGGCAAGGGCATTCCATGCAAGGCAAAACAAGGGAAAACAAAACAATTCCATACAAGACAATTTGAGGTAAGAAAAAAGCAAGGCAAAGCAGCGCTACTCCAGACAAAACAATTTGAGAAAATGAAAGGCAGGGAAATTTCAAACAAGGTAATTCTAGGCAAGACAAAACAAGGCAAAAAAGTGCAATTCCATGGAAGGCTATATGAGGCAAGGCAAGGCAATGCAATTTCAGTCAAGGCAAAGCAAGACAAGGCAATTCAACGCAAGGCTATTCCAGGAAAGAAATACAGGGCAATTCCAGGCAAGGAAAATCAAGGCAATGCAAGGCAATTCCAGGCAAGGCAATACCAGGTGCGGAAAGGCTAGATAATTCCAGGTACCACAAGGCTAGATAATTCCAGGCAAGGCAATTTCAGGCAAGGCAAATTCCAAACAAGGCAAAACAAGGCAAGGCAAGGCAATTCTAGGCAAGAAAATTCCATGCCAGGCAAGGCAAGCAAGGCAAGGCAATTTCAGACAGAACAATTCCAGGCCAGGGAAGGCAAGGCAATGCAAGAAAACTTCCAGCAAGGCATAGTAATTCTAAGGAAGACAATTTTAGGGAAGGCAAGGCAAGGTAATTCCAGGCAAGGCAAAGCCAGGCAAGGCAGGGAAATTCTAGGCAAGGTAATTCGAGGTAAAAAAAGGGAAGGCCGAGCAGTGCAATTTCCGGTAAAGCAATTCTAGGTAAGACAAGGCAGGGAAATTCCAAGTCAGGCAATTTGAGTCAAGGCAAGAAAAGGCAAAAAAAAGACAATTCCAGACAAGGCAATTTAAGGCAAGGCAAGTCAAGGCAATTAAAAGAAAGACAACTCCAGACAAGGCAATTCCAGGCAAGGCAAGAAAAGGCAATTTCAGGAAAAGCAATTCCAGACAAGGCAAAGTAACGTAAGTAAATGAAATTTCAGGCAAGGCGAGGCAAGAAAAAACAAGGCGATTTCAGGCAGGGCAAGGCAATTTTAGGCAGAACAATTTTAGACAAAGAAAGGCAAGGCAATTCTAAACAAAACAATTTCAGGCAAGACAAGGCAAGCAAAGGCAAGGTAATTCCAAACAGGGAAATGCCAGGCTAAGCAAGGCAAGGCAATGAAAGGAAACTCCCGGCAAGGCAAAAAAAAATTAGGCATGGCAATTTAAGGCAAGGCAAGGCATAGCAATCCCAGTCAAGGGCATTCCAGGCAAGGCAAAATACGGCAAAACAGGCCAATTCCAGTCAAGGTAATTTGAAGTGAGGAAAGGCAAGGCAAAGCAGGGCAATTCCAGGCAAGGCAATTCGAGGCAACACAAGGCAGGAAAATTTCAAACAAGAAAATTCAAGACAAAGAAGGGCAAGGAAAAAAAGGGCAATTAAGGGAAAGGCAATTTAAGGCAAGGCAAGGCAAGCAATTCCAACAAAGACAGGCAAGGAAACAAGCATTATGAAGATTCCAGCAAAAGCAATTCAGGCAAGGCATTCTGGGCAGGCAATGTCAGGCAGGGATTTCAGGGGAATTTCTGGCAAAGCAAAGCAAGGCAATTTCAGGCAAGGCAATTTCCAGAAAGGCAATTCCAAGCAAGGTAAGGCAAGACAAGGCAAAAAAAGGTAATTTCAGGCAGCGCAATTTCTGCTAAGGCAAGGCAATTTCAGGTGAGGAAAGGCAAAGCAAGGCAATTTGAAGCAAGGCAATTCCAGTCAAGGCAAGGCAAGACAAAGCAACTCCATGCAAGCCTATTCCAGAAAAGGCAAGGCAGAGCAATTACGGACAAGGAACAACAAGGCAATGCAAGGAAGTTCCAAGCAAGTCAATTCCAGGAAAGGCAAAAAAAGACAATTCCAGGCAAGGCAATTTCAGGCAAGGAAATTGTAGGCAAGGCGATTGTAGGCAAGGCAAGGAAAGATAAGGCAAGGCAAGGCAAAGCAAGGCAAGGCAGGACAAGGCAAAGCCAGGCAAAACAATTTCAGGCAAGGCAAGGAAATAAAAAGAAAGGGAAGGGAAGGCAAGGGAAGGCAATGTAGAGAAATTTTAAGGAAAAAAATTCAGCCAAGGCAGGACAAGTGTATGTAAGGCAATTTATTTTGTTAAATTTTATTGCATTATAGGATTTGGGGTACATGTGCAGAACGTGCAAGACAGTTGCATAGGTACACACGTGGCAGTGTGTTTTGCTGCCTTTCCCCCCGTCACTCACACTTGACATTCATCCCCAGGCTCTCCCTCCCCAGACTCCCGGCTGTCCAACCCGCATTCCCCCCAATAGAACCCAGTGTGTAGTAGACCCCCTCCCTGTGTCCATGTGTTCTCATTTTTCTCACCCGCCTATGAGTGAGAATATGCGGTATTTCTATTTCTGTTTTTGTGTCAGTTTGCTGAGAATGATGTTGTCCAGATTCATCCATGTCCTTAAAAAGAACACAAACTCATCATTTTTGATTGCTGCATAATATTCCATGGTATATATGTGCCACATTTTCCCAGTCCAGTCTATCATCGATGGACATTTGGGTTGGTTCCAGGTCTTTGCTATTGTAAACAGTGCTGCAATGAAAATTCGTGTGCATGTGTCCTTATAGTAGAATGATTTATAGTCCTTTGGATATATACCCAGTAATGGGATAGCTGGGTCAAATGGAATTTCTATTTCTAGGTCCTGAGGGAATCCACACTGTCTTCCACAATGGTTGAACTAATTTACACTCCACCAACAGTGTAAGAGTGTTCCTATTTCTCACATCCTCTCCAGCATCTGCTGTCTCCAGATTTTTAATGATGTCCATTCTAACTGGCGTGAGATGGTATCTCAATGTGGTTTTGATTTGCATCTCTCTAATGACCAGTGATGATGAGCATTTTTCATGTGTTTGTTGGCCTCATGTATGTCTTCTTTTGTAAAGTGTCTGTTCATATCCTTTGCCCATTTTTGAATGGGCTTGTTTATTTTCCTGTAAATCTGTTTGAGTTCTTTGTAAATTCTGGATATCAGCCCTTTGTCAGATGTAAACTGCAAAGATTCTTCCCATTCTGATGGTTGCCGATTCACTCTAGTGACTGTTTCTTTTGCCATGCAGAAGCTGTGAGTTTGATTAGGTCCCATTTGTCTATTTTGGCTTTTGTTGCCAATGCTTTTGGTGTTTTGGTCATGAAGTCCTACTCCTATGTCCTGAATGGTTTTGCCTAGATTTTCTTCTAGGGTTTTTATGGTGTCAGGTCTTATGTTTAAGTCTTTAATCCATCTGGAGTTAATTTTAGTGTAAGGTGTCAGGAAGGGGTCCAGTTTCTGCTTTCTGCACATGGCTAGCCAGTTTTCCCAACACCATTTATTAAACAGGAATCCTTTCCCCATTGCTTTTTGTCTGGTTTATCAAAGATTATATGGTTGTAGATATGTTGTGTTGCCTCCGATGCTCTGTTCTGTTCCATTGGTCTATATCTCTGTTTTGGTACCAGTACCATGCTGTTTTGATTACTGTAGCCTTGTAGTATAGTTTGAAGTCTGGTAGTGTGATGCCTCCAGCTGTGTTCTTTTGCTTAGAATTGACTTGGCTATGGGCTCTCTTTTGGTTCCATATGAAGTCATGGTGGTTTTTCCAGGAAATTCAATGGTAGTTTGATGGGGATAGCATTGATTGTGTAAATTACTTTGGGCAGTATAGCCATTTTCGATATTGATTCTTCTAACCACGAACATGGAATGTTTCTCCATCTGTTTGTGTCCTCTCTTATTCGTTGAGCAGTGGTTTGTAGTTTTCCTTAAGAGGTCCCTTATTCCTTGTGAGTTGTATTCCTAGGTATTTTATTTTCTTTGTAGCAATTGTGAATGGCAGTTCGTTCTTGATTTGGTTCTCTTTAAGTCTGTTATTGGTGTATAGGAATGCTTGTGATTTTGCACATTGATTTTATATCCTGAGACTTTGCTGAAGTTGCTTATCAGTTTCAGGAGCTTTTGGGCTGAGGTGATGGGGTCTTCTAGGTATACTATCATGTCTGCAAATAGAGACAATTTGGCTTCCACCTTTCCTATTTGAATACAGTTTATTTCTTTTCTTGCCTGATTGCTCTGGCTAGAACTTCCAGTACTATGTTGAATAGGAGTGGTGAGAGAGGGCATCCTTGTCTAGTGATTTCAAAGGGAATGCTTCCAGTTTTGCCATTAGTATGATATTGGCTGTTGGTTTGTCATAAATAGCTTTTATTACTTTGAGATATGTTCCATCAATACCAAGTTTATTGAGGGTTTTAGCATAAAGGGCTGTTGAATTTTGTCAAATGCCTTCTCTGTCAATTGAGATAATCATGTGGTTTTGTTTTGCTTCTGTTTATGTGGTGAATTACATTTATAGACTTGCATATTGAACCAGCCTTGCATCCCAGGATGAATCCTACTTGATCATGATGGATAAGTTTTTAATGTGCTGTTGCAATCGGTTTGCCAGTATTTTATTGAAGATTTTTGCATCTATGTTCATCATGGATATTGGCCTGAAGTTTTCTTTTCTTGTTGAGTCTCTGCAGGTTTTGGTATCAGGATGATGTTGGTCTCATAAAATGATTTGGGAAGGTTCCCTCTTTTGAATTATTTGGAATAGTTTCAGAAGAAAGGTACCAGATCCTCTTTGTGTGTCTGGTAGAATTCAGCTGTGAACCCATCTGGACCTGGGCTTTTTGTGTGGTAGGCTCTTAATTGCTGCCTCAACTTGACCTTGTTATTGGTCTATTCATAGTTTTGGCTTCCTCCTGGTTTAGGCTTGGGAGGACACAGGCGTCAGGAATTTATCCATTTCTTCCTGGTTTACTAGTTTATGTGCATAGAGTTGTTTGTAGTATTCTCTGATGATGGTTTGAATTTCTGTGGAATCTGTGGTGATTTCCCCATTATCGTTTTTTATTGCATCTATTTGGTTGTTCTCTCTTTTTTTTTATCAGTCTGGCTAGTGGTCTGTCTATTCCAGGAGTGAAGGCAAGGCAAGAACAGGCAAGGCAAGTGCATACAAGGCAATTCCAAGGCAAGGAAGATTTGGGAGATTCAGGCAAGGCTCTTTTTGGGCAAGGCAAAGACAGCAATTGGGAGGTATTTTAGGATGGCAGTCAAGGAGGGCAAGCAGGCACAATTCCTGGCGAAATTCAAACAATGCAAGGCAAGGCAAGACAATTATAAATGCAATTTCAGACATGGCAGCAATTTTGACAGGGACATTTCAGGCTAGGCAAGGGAAGACAGTAAAATTTCCAACAAGGCATGGAATTCAAGCAAGACAGTTTCAGTAAAGGCAAGCAGGCAATTTCAGACAAGGTATTTTCAGGAAGACAATAAAAAAAATTCTAGGCAAGGCAAAATTCTAGGCAAGGCAATTCAGGAAAAACAAGAAAATGAACAAGCAGAAATTCAGACAATTCAGGCAAGGCAAATGCCAGGAAAGGCAATTTCAGGCAAGGCAAGGCAAGACAAGGCAGGAAGTATTTCCAGGCAAGAAGATTCAGTAAAAAAGCAAAACAATTCCAGGCAAGGAGGCATTCCAGGTGAGGAAAAGGCACAGCAAGGCATTTGAGCAAGAAAATACCAGTCAAAGCAAGGCAAAACAAGGCAATTTCACAAGGACTTTTTCAGAGGCAAGGCAGAAATTCAGGTGAAAGAAAAAGAGGCAAGTTCAGGCAGGCAAGAAACAAGACAAAGTGGCAGAAAACAAGACAATTAGGCAAGCAGTTCCTGCAAGCAAGGCAATGCAATTCAGGCAAGAATTTAGGAATGCAATTCAGGCAAAGCAAGACAAGACAAGGGAGAAAGACAATTCAGACAAGAATTTTAGGTAGGCAAGGCGAGGCAATGCAAGGAATTTATGCAAGGCAGGCAATTTCAGGCAAGAAAGTTGCAAGAAGACAATTCAGGAAAAATAAGGCAAGAGAGGCGGGAAGAGCAATCCAGGGCAGGCATTCCAGGTAAACAAGGCAACAGGAGGCAACTATGACAAAACAAGGCAAGGCAATTCAGGCAAGACAAGACAGTGCAGACAAGGCAATTTCAATCAAGGCAAGGCAAACAAGGATATTCAGGCAAAGGCAATTCAGGGCAAGGCAAGGGAAGTCAAAATAATTTTAGGTAAGAAAATGCCAGGCAAGGCAAGGAAGGGAAAGTCAAGACAAAGACTTTCCAGGCCCTGGAAATTTCAGGCAAGGCAAGAAAATGCACTGCAAAGGAATTCCAAGCAAGAACATTCCAGGCAAGGCAATTTCAGCTGAAACAAAGTAAGGCAAGGAAAGCCAACGCAAGGAAGGCAAGGCAGTGCAATTCTAAGCAAGGAAATTCCAAACAAGGCAGATTAAGGGTATGTAGGGCAATTCCAGGGATGGCTCTTTTCAGCAAGGCAAGGCAATGCAAGGCAATGCAAGGCATTTTTGGGAAAGTCAATTTTAGGCACATCAAGCAAGGCAAGGCAAGGCAATTTCTGGAAAAGCAAGGCAAGGCAGGGCAATTGCAGGCAGGGCCATTTCACGCAAGGCAAGGCAATTCCAGGCAGATCAATTACAGACAAGGCAAAGCAAGGCAAGCAATTCTAGGCAAGGCAATTCTGGGCAAGGCAAGGCAAGCCAAGGCAAGACAATTACAGACAGGCAATTCCAGGCTAGGCAACGTGAGGCAATGCAAGAAAATTTCCAGCAAGGCATGGAGTTCAAGCAAGGCAATTAGGCAAGACAGGCAAGGATTCAGACAGGCAAGGCATAGCCAGGCAGGCAAGAGGTTGGCAGGCAATTCCATGCAAAAAAAGGCATTCATTCAGAGAAGTCAATTCCAGGCAAGGCAAAACAAGGCAAGGCAGGCCAATTCCAGCCAAGGTGATTGGAGTTAAAGAAAGGCAAGGCAAATAGGGCAATTCCAGGCAATGCAATTTGAGGCAAGGCAAGGCAGGGAAATTTCAAATGAGGCAATTAGAGGCAAGGCAAGGCAAGGCAGAAAAGGGCAATTCCAGGCAAGGTGATTTCAGGGAAGGCAAGTCAAGACAATTAAAGGCAAGACAACTCCAGACAAGGTAATTCCAGGCAAGGCAAATAAAGGCAATTCCAGGCAAGTCAAGGCAAGGTAAGGAAAAACAATGCAATTATAGGCCAGGCAATTCCAGGCAAGGCAAGGCAAGACAAAACAAGGCAATTCCTGGCAGAAAGGCAATAGAGCAAGACAGACAATTCAGGCAAGGCATTCCAAGGCAAAAAAGACAAGGCAAGACAAAACAATTCCAGACAAGGCAATTTGAGGTTAAAAAAAAAAAGGCAAGGCAAAGCAGCGCTACTCCAGAAAAACAATTTCTGTAAATGTCTATCAGGTTTGCTTGTTCCAGGTCTGAGTTCAAGTCCTGGATATCCTTGTTAATTTTCTGTCTGGTTGATCTGTCTGCTATTGAGAGAGGAGTGTTAAAGTCTCCCACTATTATTGTGTGGGAGTCTAAGTCTATTTGTAAGTCATTAAGATCTTGCCTTATATATCTGTGTGCTCCTGCATTGGGTCCATATATATTTAGAATCGTTAGTTTTCTTGTTGTATTGATCCTTTTACCATTATGTAATGACCTTCTTTGTTCCTTTTGATCTTTGTTGCTTTAAAGTCTATTTTATCAGAGACAAAAATTGCAAATCCTGCTTCTTTTTGCTCTCCATTTGCTTGGTAAATCTTCCTCATTCCTTTTATTTTGAGCCTTTGTGTATCCTTGCGTGTTAGGTGGGTTTCCTGGATACGGCACACCGATGGGTTTTGGTTTTTTATCCAATTTGCCAGTCTGTGTCTTTTGATTGGTGCATTTATCCCACTTGCATTTAGGGTTAATATTGTTATGTGTGAATTTGATACTGCCATTTTGATGCTAGCTGGCTGTTTTGCCCATTGGTTCATGTACATTCTTCATTTTGTTGATCCTCTTTAGCATTTGATATGCCTTTTGAATGGCTGGTACTGGTTGTTTCTTTCTATGTCTAGTGCCTCTTTCAGGAGCTCTTGTAAAGCAAGTCTAGTGGTGACAAAATCTCTGAGTACTTGCTTATTCGTGAGGTATTTTATTCTTCCTTCACTTATGAAGCTCAGTTTGGCTGGATATAAAATTGTGGGTTGAAAGTTCTTTTCTTTAAGGATGTTGAATATTGGCCCCCACTCTCTTCTGGCTTGTAGAGTCTCTGCCAAGAGATCTGCTGTGAGTCTGCTGGGCTACCCTTTGTGGGTTATCCGACCTTTCTCTCTGGCTGCCCTTAGTATTTTCTCATTCATTTCAACCATGGTCAATCTGATTATTATGTGCCTTGGAGTTGCTCTTCTTGCGGAGTATCTTTGTGGTGTTCTCTGTATTTCCTGGAGTTGAGTATTGACCTGTCTTGCTAGGTTGGGGAAATTTTCCTGGATAATATCCTGAAGAGTGTTTTCCAGCTTGGATTCATTCTCTTCATCACATTCTGATACACCTCTCAAACGTAGGTTGAGTCTCTTCACATAGTCCCACATTTCTTGGAGATTTTGTTCATTCTTTTTTGTGCTTTTTTTTTTAATCTTGGTTTCATGTTTTATTTCATTCAGTTGATCTTCGACTTCTGATATTCTTTCTTCTGCTTGGTCAATTCGGCTGTTGAAACTTGTGCATGCTTTGTGAAGTTCTCATGTTGTGTTTTTCAGCTCCTCCAATTCATTCATATTCCTCTCTTAGTTGTCCATTCTTGTTATCATTTTCTCGAATCATTTTTCAAATCTTTTTTCAAGGTTCTTAGTTTCTTTGCACTGATTTAGGACATGTTCTTTTAGCTCACTGAAGTTTCTCATTATCCACTTTCTGAAGACTGATTCCATTATTTTGTGACACTCATTCTCCGTCCAGCTTTGTTCCCTTGATGGTGAGGAGTTTTGTTTTTTTGTAGGAGGTGAAGTGTTTTGGTTTTGGGTGTTTTCCTTCTTTTTGCGCTGGTTTCTTCCCATCTTTTTGGATTTATCCTCCTGTCGTCTTAGTAGTTGCTGATTTTTCAATTGGGTGTCTGTGTGAATGCCCATATTGTTGATGATGATGTATTTCTGTTACTTAGTTTTTCTTCTAACCGTCTAGCCCCTCTGCTGTATGACTGCTGAAGTCCACTGCAGGCCCTGCTTGTCTGGGGTACACCTGGAGCAGCTGCAGAACAGTGAGCGATGCTACCAGTTTCTTCTGCTATCTTTCTTCCAGAATGATGCCTGCCAAATATCAGTCTGATTAGTCTTTTTTTGGTGTGACTCTTTGGATATACAGGGTTGAGGGAGCTGCTTGAGGAGACGGTCTGTGCTTCATAGGAGCTTCTGTGCTGAGCTGTGAGCTCCGTTGTTCATTCAGGGTTGTTGGGAGGATGGGTTTATGTCTGCTGCAACAGAACTCATAAAACCATCTCGGTTTTTTTTTCCCCATTAGATGCTCTGTCTCAGGGAGTTGAGGCTTTCTTTATGAGTATCTGTTGCACTGTCCTGCCCCGCTTGGAGGCATTCTATTCACTCTTTGCCTGCTGGGGCTCCGCCTTGCTAGCGTGGGTTCGCCCTGCTGTGGCAGGGCTCCATTTTGCTGTGGAGCACTCCGCCCTGCTGGCGGAGTCTCTCTTTTATGGCAGGTTGCCTCGGCAATGGCAAGCTGCATCAGTCCTGGGCAGTACTTCAGTAGGGGCGGATTGCATCCATAGTGGCAGAAGCCACTCCCCCACTTGGCTGCACCATCCTCGATGCCGGCAGCAAAACTCTCCACCCCGAGTGCCTCCAATTGCTGTCCTGCTTGTCCCTGTGAGGGTGGGACCCGCTGAGCCCAATCACCCAGCTCCCTGCCTCAGAGTCTGTCCTCTCTCTCTCTCTTCCTCTCCCCAAGCTGAAAGGTCGACTCTCTCACTGGCGCTTCAGTAGCCTGCTAATAGGGCACTGGTATCCATGCGATCTCCCGTGCCACTGCCCACTGCACTGGCTCAGATCACGCTTCCCAGGAATCTCCTGGTATGGCTCATTGTCCAAGTCCAGTTCAATCAGATGGACATGCCAATATGCCCTTCCCTATCTCAGATTGCCGTTTTAACAGGGCACCCAGACCAGTGAGTTTCATGCTGGGTCCCACTGCGCTACGGCTCTGGCTGAACCGGCCGCATGAGCCGGTTGCACTAGCGTTTCGTGTGTCTCCCACACCTGGGACTTTTAACACTTTGTGGGCAAAAAAGGTCCATCCGAGAATGCGGCTAGGACTGACCCTCTGTGCCTTCACTGAGAGCTGCAATCCTGAGTCGCCTCTACGACGCCATCTTGGAAGCCTCCCTATGTGGGGCAATTTTAGGCAAGGCTCTTTTAGGCAAGGCAAAACAACAAAAGGCAATTTCAGGAATTTCAATTTTAGGCACAGCAAGAAAAGTCAAGGAGAGTCAATTCCAGGCAAGGCACGGCAATGCAATTTCAGGCTAGGTAATTCTAGGCAAAGCAGAAAATCACAAAGTAAAGCAAGGTAATTCCAGACAAGACAATTCCAGGCAAGACGATTTTATCAAGTCAATCTCATGCAAAGAAAGGCAAGACAATGCAAGTCAATTCTGGGAAAGTCAATTCCAGGCAAGGAAAGGTAAGGAATTTCCAGGCAAGAAAAGGCAAGGCAGTGCAATTCCAGGCAGGAAAATTTCAGGCATGATAATGCAAGGCAGGTCAGTTTTATGTAAGACAAGGCAAGGCAATTATAGGTAAGGCAAATCGAGGCAAGGCAAGGTAAGGCAAGCCAAGACAAGGCAAATCCAGGAAGTGCAATTCCAGGTTACGGAAACAAAGGAAACACAAAATTTTCAGGCAAGGTAAGGCAATACCAGGCAAGGCAAGGAAAGTCAAGACAATGAAAGGCAAGGCAATTTCAGGCAAGACAACTTTAGGCAAGGCAATTCTAGGCAAGTCAAGACAAGGCCACCCACGGTAGTTCTTGGCAGGGCAAGGAAATTTTAGGCTAGACAATTGCAGGAAAGGCAATTCCAGACAAGGCAAGGCAAGACAAGGCAATTCCAGGCAAGGCAATTTCATGTAAAGCAAGGCAGGGCAATTCCAAGAAAGGCAAATCCAGGCAAGGCAAGGCAATTCCAGGCAAGGCAACTCCAGGAAAGGCAAGACAAGGCAATTCTAGGCTGGGCAATTTCATGTAAAGCAAGGCAGGGCAATTCCAAGAAAGGCAAATCCAGGCAAGGCAAGGCAATTCCAGGCAAGGCAACTCCAGGAAAGGCAAGACAAGGCAATTCTAGGCTAGGCAATTCCAGGCAAGGCAAGGCAAAATCAAGGAAATTTCAGGAAATGCAATTCCAGGCATGGAAATTCTAGTCAAGGCAAGACAAGGCAAGAAAAGGCAATTTCAGACTAGAAAATTGCAGGAAAGGCAATTCTAGGCAAGGCAAGGCAAAACAAGGCAATTCCAGAAAAGGGAATTCCACTTAAGGCAAAGCAGGGCAATTTCAGGAAAGGCAAATTCAGGCAAGGCAAAACAAGGCAATTTCAAGAAAGGCACCTCAAGGCAAGGCAAGACAATTTCAGGCTAGGAAATTCCAGGCAAAACAAGACAAGGCAAGGCAATTCCAGAAAAGGGAATTCAAGGCAAGACCAGGAAAGTCAAGGCAATTCCAGGCAAGGCAAGAAAAGACAAAGGAAGGCAAGGAGATTCCAGAAAAGAAAATTTCTGGCAAGGCAAGTCAATGCAAGTCAATTCCAGGCAAGTAAATTCCAGGCAAGGCAGGGCAATTGCAGGCATGGCAATTGCAGACAAGGCAAGGCAAGGAAGGCAATTCCAGAAAATGCAAGGCGAGGCAAGAAAATTCTAGCCAAGGCAATTCCAGGCAAGGGAAGGAAAGCTAAAGCAAGAAATCCCCGACAGGGAAATTCCAGACTAGGTAAGAAAAGGCAATGCAAAAAAATTTCCAGGAAGGCAAAAAGAATTCCAGGCAAGGGAATTAAAGGCAAGGCAAAACAAGGCAAGGCAGGTTAATTCGAGGCAAGGCAATTCGAAGTAAGGAAAGGCAAAGCAAAACACGTCAATTCCAGGCAAGGCAATTCGAGGCAAGGCAAGGCAGGGAAATTCTAAGCAAGGCAATTCGAGGCAAGGCAAGGCAAATAATTGCAATTCCAGGCAAGGCAATTTCAGGCAAGGCTAGGCAAGGCAATTTCAGGCAAGGCAAGACAAGAAAAGGCAAAAAAAATTCCAGACAAGGAAATTCCAGGCAAGGCAAGAAAAGGCAATTCAGGCAAGGCAATTCAGGCAAGGCAAGGCAATTTCAGGCAAGACAATTTAGGCAAGGCAATTCAGGCAAGAAAAGGCAAGGCAAGGCAAGGCAAGGCAAGGC
>JAKFGQ010000220.1:0-39296 GCA_021498475.1 Saguinus midas | reverse complement strand
ATCTCAGATTGCCAGTTTAACAGGGCACCCAGACCAGTGAGTTTTGTGCCCTGCCACTGCTGCGCCAGCTGCGGGCCCGGCGACTTTCAACGTTCTGTGGGCATAAAGGTCCATCTGAGAATGCGGCTAGGACTCACCCTCTGCGCCTTCACTGAGAGCTGCAATCCTGAGTCGCCTCTGATGCCATCTTGGAAGTCCTGTAATTCTTCTTAATCACATGTTTATTCATTTCTCCATCTCTCTGTACCTCTTAACTAAACTAAACTACCAACAAGTTTTAGGAATTCCAAGTTTCCTCTCTCTGTTTACATTCTCTGGGTGCAGGTATATAGAATATTTTTTAAAATCTATTAAATTTATAATTTAAAAATTATATTAAAATCCTATTTCCAGAGGTACACTGAATACAGTCTGAGAGAGATCATAATGATGTCTATTAGGTTCTCTTGGTCCAGACTTGAGTTCAAATCCTGATAGCCTTTTTAATTTTCCATCTCATTGATCTAATATTGACAGTGGGGTGTTAAAGTCTTCCACTATTATTGTGTGAGAGCCTAAGTCTCTTTGTGGGTCTCTAAGAACTTGATTTATGAATCTGGGTGCTCCTGTATTTGATACATATATATTTGGGATAGTTAGCTCTTCTTGTTGCAATGATCCCTTTACCATTATGTAATGCTTTTCTTTATCTTTTTTGATCTTTGTTGGTTTAAAGTCTGTTTTACCAGAGACTAGAATTGCAACTCCTTCTTTGTTTTGCTTTTCATTTGATTGATAAATCTTCCTCCATCCCTCTGTTTTGAGCCTATGTGTGTCTTTGCATGTGAGATGGGTTTCCTGAATAGATCACACTGATGGGTCTTGACTTCATATGTAATTTGCCAGTCTGTGCCTTTTTACATTTAGCCATTTACATTTAAGTTCAGTATTGTTATGTGTGAATTTGATCCTGTCTTTATGATGCTAGCTGGTTATTTTTCCATTATTAGTTAATGCATTTCTTTTATAGCATAAATGGTCTTTACATTTTCATTTGTTTTGCAGTGCCAATGTCATTTTTTCCATATTTAGAGCTTCCTTCAGAAGCTCTTGTAGGTCAGGTTTGGTGGTAACAGAATCCCTCAGCATTCTGTAAAGGCTTTTATTTCTCCTTCATTTGTGATGCTTAATTTGGTTGATATACAATTCAGGTTAAAATTTTTTTCTTTAAGAATGTTGAATATTGGCCCCACTCTCTTTCTTTATGATTTCTGTTCTAATGAGTTCCTTTTTGTTGCATTATGGGTTTGGGGTACATGTGCAGAACGAGCAAGATAGTTGCATAGGTACACATGGCAGTGTCTTTGCTGCCTTTCCTCCCCTCACCCACACTTGGTATTCATCCCCAGGCTATCCCCCCAGCCCCCGCTGTCCCTCCCCATTCCCCCAACAGTCCCCAGTGTAGTAGACCGCCTCTCTGTGTCCATGTGTTCTCATTTTTCTCACCCACCTATGAGTGAGTATATGCAGTATTTCTTTTCTGTTCTTGTGTCAGTTTGCTGAGAATGATGTTCTCCAGATTCATCCATGTCCTACAAAGGACACAAACTCATCATTTTGATTGCTGCATAATATTCCATGGTGTATATGTGCCACATTTTCCCAGTCAGTCTATCATCGTTGGGCATTTGGGTTGGTTCCAGGTCTTTGCTATTGTAAACAGTGCTGCAATGAACATTCGTGTGCATGTGTCCTTATAGTAGAGCGATTTATAGTCCTTTGGATAGATACCCAGTAATGGGATTGCTGGGTCAAATGGAATTTCTATTTCTAGGTCCCTGAGGAATCGCCACACTGTCTTCCACAATGGTTGAACTAATTTACACTCCCACCAACAGTGTAAGAGTGTTCCTATTTCTCCACATCCTCTCCAGCATCTGCTGTCTCCAGATTTTTAATGATCGCCATTCTAACTGGCGTGAGATGGTATCTCAATGTGGTTTTGATTTGCATCTCTCTAATGACCAATGACGATGAGCACTTTTTCATATGTTTGTTGGCCTCATGTATGTCTTCTTTTGTAAAGTTTCTGTTCATATCCTTTGCCCATTTTGAATGGGCTTGTTTATTTTCCTGTAAATCTGTTTGAGTTCTTTGTAAATTCTGGATATCAGCCCTTTGTCAGATGTGTAAACTGCAAAGATTTTTCCCATTCTGATGGTTGCCGATTCACTCTAGTGACTGTTTCTTTTGCCGTGCAGAAGCTGTGGAGTTTGATTAGGTCCCATTTGTCTATTTTGGCTTTTGTTGCCAATGCTTTTGGTGTTTTGTTCATGAAGTCCTTGCCTACTCCTATGTCCTGAATGGTTTTGCCTAGATTTTCTTCTAGGGTTTTATGGTGTCAGGTCTTACGTTTAAGTCTTTAATCCATCTGGAGTTAATTTTAGTGTAAGGTGTCAGGAAGGGGTCCAGTTTCTGCTTTCTGCACATGGCTAGCCAGTTTTCCCAACACCATTTATTAAATAGGAATCCTTTCCCCATTGCCTGTTTTGTCTGGTTTATCAAAGATAATATGGTTGTAGATGTGTTGTGTTGCCTCCGATGCCTCTGTTCTGTTCCATTGGTCTATATCTCTGTTTTGGTACCAGTACCATGCTGTTTTGATTACTGTAGCCTTGTAGTATAGTTTGAAGTCTGGTAGCGTGATGCCTCCCGCTGTGTTCTTTTGCTTAGAATTGACTTGGCTATGCGGGCTCTTTTTGGTTCCATATGAAATTCATGGTGGTTTTCCAGTTCTGTGAAGAAATTCAATGGTAGTTTGATGGGGATAGCATTGATTGTGTAAATTACTTTGGGCAGTATAGCCATTTTCACGATATTGATTCTTCCTAACCACGAACATGGAATGTTTCTCCATCTGTTTGTGTCCTCTCTTATTTCGTTGAGCAGTTGTTTGTAGTTTTCCTTAAAGAGGTCCCTTACATTCCTAGTGAGTTGTATTCCTAGGTATTTTATTTTCTTTGTAGCAATTGTGAATGGCAGTTCGTTCTTGATTTGGTTCTCTTTAAGTCTGTTATTGGTGTATAGGAATGCTTGTGATTTTTGAACATTGATTTTATATCCTGAGACTTTGCTGAAGTTGCTTATCAGTTGCAGGAGCTTTTGGGCTGAGGTGATGGGGTCTTCTAGGTATACTATCATGTCGTCTGCAAATAGAGACAATTTGGCTTCCACCTTTCCTATTTGAATACCCTTTATTTCTTTTTCTTGCCTGATTGCTCTGGCTAGAACTTCCAGTACTATGTTGAATAGAAGTGGTGAGAGGGCATCCTTGTCTAGTGCCAGTTCAAAGGGAATGCTTCCAGTTTTGCCCATTAAGTATGATATTGGCTGTTGGTTTGTCATAAATAGCTTTTATTACTTTGAGATATGTTCCATCAATACCAAGTTTATTGAGGGTTTTAGCATAAAGGGCTGTTGAATTTTGTCAAATGCCTTCTCTGCATCAATTGAGATAATCATGTGGTTTTGTTTTGCTTCTGTTTATGTGGTGAATTACATTTATAGACTTGCGTATGTTGAACCAGCCTTGCATCCCAGGATGAATCCTACTTGATCATGATGGATAAGTTTTTAATGTGCTGTTGCAATCGGTTTGCCAGTATTTTATTGAAGATTTTTGCATCTATGTTCATCATGGATATTGGCCTGAAGTTTTCTTTTCTTGTTGAGTCTCTGCCAGGTTTTGGTATCAGGATGATGTTGGTCTCATAAAATGATTTGGGAAGGGTTCCCTCTTTTGGATTATTTGGAATAGTTTCAGAAGGAATGGTACCAGATCCTCTTTGTGTGTCTGGTAGAATTCAGCTGTGAACCCATCTGGACCTGGGCTTTTTGTGTGGTAGGCTCTTAATTGCTGCCTCAACTTCAGACCTTGTTATTGGTCTATTCATAGTTTGCTTCCTCCTGGTTTAGGCTTGGGAGGACACAGGCGTCAGGAATTTATCCATTTCTTCCTGATTTACTAGTTTATGTGCATAGAGTTGTTTGTAGTATTCTCTGATGATGGTTTGAATTTCTGTGGAATCTGTGGTGATTTCCCATCGTTTTATTGCATCTATTTGGTTGTTCTCTCTCTTCTTTTTATCAGTCTGGCTAGTGGTCTGTCTATTTTGTTGATCTTTTGAAAAACCAGCTCTTAGATTTATTGATTTTTGAAGGGTTTTCTTGTCTCTATCTCCTTCAGTTCTGCTCTGATCTTAGTTATTTCTTGTCTTGACTAGGTTTTGAGCTTTTTGATCTTGCTCCTCTAGCTCTTTCAATTTTGACGATAGGGTGTCAATTTTGGATCTCCACTCTTCTCATGTGGGCACTTATTGCTATATATTTTCCTCTACAGACTGCTTTAAATGTGTCCCAGAGATTCTGGTACGTTGTGTCTTCATTCTCGTTGGTTTCAAAGAACTTCTTTATTTCTGCCTTCATTTCATTGTTTATCCAATCAACATTCAAGAGCCAGTTGTTCAGTTTCCATGAAGCTGTGCGGTTCTGAGTTATTTTCTGAATTCTGAGTTCCAACTTGATTGCACTATGGTCTGAGAGACTGTTTGTTATGATTTCCGTTGTTTTGCATTTGCTGAGTGCTTTACTTCCAATTATGTGGTCAATTTTGGAGTAGGTGTGATGTGGTGCTGAGAAGAATGTATATTCTGTGGATTTGGGGTGGAGAGTTCTGTAAATGTCTATCAGGTTTGCTTGTTCCAGGTCTGAGTTCAAGTCCTGGATATCCTTGTTAATTTTCTGTCTGGTTGATCTGTCTGCTATTGACAGTGGAGTGTTAAAGTCTCCCACTATTATTGTGTGGGAGTCTAAGTCCCTTTGTAAGTCATTAAGAACTTGCCTTATATATCTGGGTGCTCCTACATTGGGTCCATATATATTTAGAATCGTTATCTCTTCTTGTTGTATCGATCCTTTTACCATTATGTAATGACCTTCTTTGTCCCTTTTGATCTTTGTTACTTTAAAGTCTATTTTATCAGAGATGAGAATTGCAACTCCTGCTTTTTTTGCTCTCCATTTGCTTGGTAAATCTTCCTCCATCCCTTTATTTTGAGCCTTTGTGTATCTTTGCATGTGAGGTGGGTTTCCTGGATACAGCACACCGATGGGTTTTGGTTTTTATCCAATTTGCCAGTCTGTGTCTTTTGATTGGTGCATTTAGCCCATTTACATTCAGGGTTAATATTGTTATGTGTGAATTTGATACTGCCATTTTGATGCTAGCTGGCTGTTTTGCCCGTTGGTTCATGTACATTCTTCATTTTGTTGATGGTCTTTAGCATTTGGTATGCTTTTAGGATGGCTGGAACTGGTTGTTTCTTTCTATGTGTAGTGCCTCTTTCAGGAGCTCTTGTAAAGCAGGCCTAGTGGTGACAAAATCTCTGAGTACTTGCTTGTTCGTGAAGGATTTTATTTTTCCTTCACTTATGAAGCTCAGTTTGGCTGGATATGAAATTCTGGGTTGAAAGCTCTTTCTTTAAGGATGTTGAATATTGGCCACACTGTCTTCCACAGTGATTGAACTAATTTACACTCCTACCAACAGTGTAAAAGTGTTTCTATTTCTCCACATCATCTCCTACATCTGTTGTTTCATAATTTTTTCATGACCACCATTCTAACTGGCACGAGATGGTATCTCATTGAGGTTTTGATTTGCATCTCTCTAATGACCAGTGAGGATGAGCTTTTTTTCATATGTTTCTTGGCCACATAAATGTCTTCTTTTGATAAGTGTCTGTTCATATCCTTTGCCCATTTTTTGATGGATTGTTTGTTTTTGTCTTGTAAATTTGTTTAAGTTCCTTGTAGATTCTGGATATTAGCCCTTTGTCAGATGCATAGATTGCACAAATTTTCTCCCATTCTATAGGTTGCTGGTTCATTCTGATGATAGTTTCTTTTGCTGTGCAGAAGCTTTTTAGTTTAATGAGATCCCATTTGTCAATTTTGGCTTTTGTTGCCATTGCTTTTGGTGTTTTAGTCATGCAGTCTTTGCCCATGCCTATGTCCTGAATGGTATTGCCTAGATTATTCTCTAGGATTTTTATAATTTTGGTGTTATGTTTAAATCTTTAATCCATCTTGAGTTAATTTTTGTATAAGATGTAAGGAAGGGGTCTAATTTCAGCTATCTGCATATGGCTAGCCAGTTTTCCCAATACTGTTTATTAAATAGAGAATCCTTTCCCCATTGCCTGTTTTTGTCAGGTTTGTTACAGATCAGATTGTTTCATGTCTCCATCTCCTTCAGTTCTGCTCTGCTCTTAGTTATTTCTTGTTTTCTGCTAGCTTTTGAATTTGTTTGCTCTTGTTTCTCTAGTTCTTTTAATTGTGATGTTAAGGTGTCAGTTTTAGATCTTTCCTGCTTTCTCCTGTGGGCATTTAGTGCTATAAATTTTCCTCTAAACACTACTTTACCTGTGTCCAGAAATTCTGGTATGTTATGTCTTTGTTCTCATTGGTTTCAAAGAACTTATTTATTTCTGCCTTAGCTTTGTTATTTACCCAGTAGTCATTCAGGAGCACATTGTTCAGTGTCCATGTTGTTGTGTGGTTTTGAATGAGTTTCTTAATCTTGAGTTCTAATTTGATTGCACTGTGGTCTGAGAGACTGTTTGTTATGATTTTTGTTCTAGATAACATGTATCACACAAACTTTATTCTTTTTTTCTTTAATCTTGGTTTCTCGTTTTATTTCATTGAGTTGATCTTCAACTTCTGATATTCTTTCTTCTGCTTGGTCAATTCGGCTGTTGAAACTTGTGCATGCTTGAAGTTCTCGTGTTGTGTTTTTCAGCTCCTTCAATTCATTCATATTCCTCTCTAAGTTGTCCATTCTCGTTATCAATTCCTCGAATCTTTTTCAAATCTTTTTCTAGGTTCTTAGTTTCTTTGCACTGGTTTAGAACATGTTCCTTTAGCTCACTGAAGTTTCTCATTATCCACTTTCTGAAGTCTGATTCCGCTATTTCGTCACATTCATTCTCCGTCCAGCTTTGTTCCCTTGCTGGTGAGGAGTTTTGGTCCTTTTTGGAGGTGAGGTGTTTTGGTTTCGGTGTTTTCCTCCTTTTGCGCTGGTTTCTTCCCATCTTTATGGATTTATCCGCCTGTCGCCTTAGTATTGCCTAGATTATTCTCTAGGATTTTTATAATTTTGGTGTTATGTTTAAGTCTTTAATCCATCTTGAGTTAATTTTTGTATAAGATGTAAGGAAGGGGTCTAATTTCAGCTATCTGCATATGGCTAGCCAGTTTTCCCAATACTGTTTATTAAATAGAGAATCCTTTCCCCATTGCCTGTTTTTGTCAGGTTTGTTACAGATCAGATTGTTTCATGTCTCCATCTCCTTCAGTTCTGCTCTGCTCTTAGTTATTTCTTGTTTTCTGCTAGCTTTTGAATTTGTTTGCTCTTGTTTCTCTAGTTCTTTTAATTGTGATGTTAAGGTGTCAGTTTTAGATCTTTCCTGCTTTCTCCTGTGGGCATTTAGTGCTATAAATTTTCCTCTAAACACTACTTTACCTGTGTCCAGAAATTCTGGTATGTTATGTCTTTGTTCTCATTGGTTTCAAAGAACTTATTTATTTCTGCCTTAGCTTTGTTATTTACCCAGTAGTCATTCAGGAGCACATTGTTCAGTGTCCATGTTGTTGTGTGGTTTTGAATGAGTTTCTTAATCTTGAGTTCTAATTTGATTGCACTGTGGTCTGAGAGACTGTTTGTTATGATTTTTATTCTTTTGCTTTTGCTGAGGAGTGTTTTACTTCTAGTTATGTGGTCTTTTTTGGAATAAGTGCTATGTGGTGCTGAGAAGAAGGTATACTCTGTTGATTTAGAGTGGAGATTCTGTGGATGTCTATTAGGTTCTCTTGGTCCAGACTTGAGTTCAAATCCTGATAGCCTTTTTAATTTTCCATCTCATTGATCTAATATTGACAGTGGGGTGTTAAAGTCTTCCACTATTATTGTGTGAGAGCCTAAGTCTCTTTGTGGGTCTCTAAGAACTTGCTTTATGAATCTGGGTGCTCCTGTATTTGATGCATATATATTTGGGATAGTTAGCTCTTCCTGTTGCATTGATCCCTTTACCATTATGTAATGCTTTTTTGATCTTTGTTGGTTTAAAGTCTGTTTTACCAGAGACTAGGATTGCAACTCCTGCTTTGTTTTGCTTTTCATTTGATTGATAAATCTTCCTCCATCCCTCTGTTTTGAGCCTATGTGTGTCTTTGCATGTGAGATGGGTTTCCTGAATAGATCACACTGATGGGTCTTGACTTCATATGTAATTTGCCAGTCTGTGCCTTTTTACATTTAGCCATTTACATTTAAGTTCAGTATTGTTATGTGTGAATTTGATCCTGTCTTTATGATGCTAGCTGGTTATTTTTCCTATTAGTTAATGCAGTTTCTTTATAGCATAAATGGTCTTTACATTTTCATTTGTTTTTGCAGTGGCCAATACGAGGTTTGCCTTTCCATATTTAGAGCTTCCTTCAGAAGCTCTTGTAAGGCAGGCCTGGTGGTAACAGAATCCCTCAGCATTCTGTAAAGGCTTTTATTTCTCCTTCATTTGTGATGCTTAATTTGGCTGGATATACAATTCTGGGTTAAAATTTTTTTCTTTAAGAATGTTGAATATTGGCCCCCACTCTCTTCTGGCTTATAGGATTTCTGCAGAGAGATCCACAGAAATCTAATGAGTTCCTTGGTGAGTAATCTGACCTTTCTCTCTGGCTGCTTTTAACATTTTTTCCTTTATTTCAACCTTGATGAATCTGACAATTATGTGTGTTGGGGTTGCTCTTCTCCAGGAATATCTTTGTGGTGTTCTCTGTGTTTCCTGAATTTGAATGTTGGCCTGTCTTTCTAGGCTGGGGAAGTTCTCCTGGATAATATCTTAAAGAGTGTTTTCCAACTTGGTTCCATTCTCTCTATCACTTTCAGGTACACCAATAAAACATAGGTTTGGTCTTTTCACATAGTTTCCTATTTCACAGAGGATTTGTTCGTTCCTTTACATTATTTTTTCTCTAATCTTTTCTTCAAGCTTTATTTCATTGAGTTGATCTTCAGTCTCTGATATCCTTTCTTTTGCTTGATTGATTTGGCTATTGATACTTGTGTATGCTTCACGAAGTTTTCATGCTGTGTTTTTCAGCTCCATCAGGTCATTTATGTTCTTCTCTAAACTGGTTATTCTAGTTAGCAATTCTCCTACCCTTTATTCAAGGTTCTTAGCTTCCTTGCATTAGGTTAGAACATGCTCCTTTAGCTCAGAGGAGTTTGTTATTACCCACCTTCTGAAGCCTGCTTCTGTCAATTTGCAAACTCATTGTCCATCCAGTTTTGTTCCCTTGCAAGTAAGGAGTTGTGATCCTTTGGAGGAACAGAGGCATTCTGGTTTTTGGAGTTTTTAGCATTTTTGCATTGGTTTTTCCCCATCTTCGTGGATTTGTCTACCTTTGGTCTCTGCCATTGGTGACCTTCGGATTGATTTTTGCATGGTCATTCTTTTTATTGATGTTGGTGCTTTTGCTTTCTCTTTGTTAGTTTTCTTTCTAATGGTCAGGCCCCTCTTCTGTGGTCTGCTGGAGTTTTCTGGGGGTCCACTCCTGATCCTGTTTGCCTGAATATCACCAGCGGAGGCTGCAGAACAGCAAATATTTCTGCCTGCTCCTTTCTCTGGAAGCTTTGTCCCAGAGGGGTACCTGCCAGATGCCAGCCAGAGTTCTCCTGTATGAGGTGTTTGTTGACCTCAGCTGGGAGGTGTCTTCCCATTAGGAGGCAGGTGGGTCAGGGACCCACTTGAGGAGGCACTCTGTCCCTTAGCAGAGCTCAAGTGCTGTGCTGGGGATCCACTGCTCTCTTCAGAGCCAACAGGCAGGAACGTTTAAGTCTGCTGAAGGTGTGCCCACAGCAACCCCTGACCCCAGGTGCTCTTTCCCAGGAGATTGGAGTTTTATCTATAAGCCTCTGACTGGGGCTGCTGCCTTTCCTTCAGAGGTGCCCTGCCTAAAGAGTAGGAGTCTAGAGAGGCAGTCTGGCTACAGTGGTTTTGCTGAGCTGCAGTGGCCTCCCCCCAGTCTAAACTTCCAGACAGCTTTGTTTACACTGTTAGGGGAAAACCAACTACCTACTCAAGCCTTAGTTATGGCAGACCCCATCCCCCACCAAGCTGGAGTGTCACAGTTAAACTTCAGACTGCTGTGCTGGCAGTGAGAATTTCAAGGCAGTATATCTTAGCTTGCTGGGCTCTGTGGGTGTGGGATCTGCTGAGCAAGACCCCTTGGTTCCCTGGCTTCATTCAGCCCTGTTTCCAGGGGAGTGAATGGTTCTGTCTCAGTGGTGTTCCAGGTGCCACAAAGAGACACACACAAAAAATACCTGCAGCTATCTTGGTGTCTGCCCAATTGCTGCCCAGTTTTGTGCTTGAAACCCAGGGCCCTTGTGGTGTCGGTGCCTCAGGGAATCTCCTGGTCTGTGGGTTGTGACAACCATGGGAAAAGCTTAGTATCTGGGCTGGATAGCACCGTCTTTCATACCAAGGTGTTCCTCATGGCTTCCCTTGGCTAGGGGAGGGAGTTCACCAACTCCTTGGGCTTCCCTGGTGAGGCATTACCCCACCCTGCTTTTGCTCACCTTCTGTGGGCTGCACCCACTGTCTAGCCAATCCCAATGATATGAGCTGGGTACCTCAGCTGGAGATGCAGAAATCACCCACCTTCTATATTGATCTCACTAGGAGCTGCAGACTGTAGCTGTTCCTATTTGACCATCTTTATTCTTTCTTTATAATTAAAAAATAACAATCTTACAATCCTTATCTCTACAAACAAAAGCAAAGAAATTATCTCAGTAATATAGTTTTGTATAAAGTTGCTCTTTTTTATTGTTGGCAGTGGCATAAGGAATAAAAGAAGAAATAGTTAAGAACATGGGTGGGCTTACATCTATTCTCCAGCACTTACTAGCTGGGGAACTTTGGGTAACTCACCTAAACTGTTTAAGCACTAGTTTCCTCTTCCAAAAGATGGTAATTGTTATTGTACATAATTGATAATGTCATGAGATAAAATGAAATAATGCAAGTAAAGTTATTGGCCATGTGCTTGGTACAAAATGAGTACTCAAAAGCTACTTTAAAATAATTTTTTTATTCTAGGAGCCCTTCATTACAACATGAAAAATGGTGCCTTTTGCTTACATTTTACTTTGCATTTCACAAGATGTCTTCAAGAGTATGACCTCATTTTATTCCTACCACAAACATGAGACATAGAAAATGATAGCTACATTTTCTAGGGAAAAAACTGAGTGTCAGGAAAATTAAGTGACTCAGCCAAGGGTCTGCATTTCATCTGCAGCAGGACCAGGACCAATCAAAGTACCTCTTGATAAGATCATAGCTGAGGCTAACAGACATGTACAGGCCTCCTACAACATAGGGAGCCATGTTTAGTGTAGGCAGCAGTTGGACTTCTGTGTATTCATTTCTGGCACTGGATGCTGCTTCTATTATAGAAGTTGTGACCTTGTCACTAATTGAGCAGATGGCATTGCTTGATTAGAGTCAGGCTATATTTAGAACATTTCTGTAAAGCCTTTCTCATCTGGGCAAACATTTTTGTCAATTGAAGTGGTTTCTTTTCACTAATTGAGCAAACAAAATCATGGGCTATCCACTCATACAGGCTTTCTACCACCCCTATTTTCAGGAAGGCAAGTGTTGAGCTTATATTTTCAGAATATAATTTCAACTTCCTACACTCTTAAGAGAACATTGAAGCCTCTTTGATGAAGGTGAGGGTCTATAAACATGCACTTATTCATTATAAGGGAACTGTCTGTCTTCATAAAAAAATGACTTTAAGAAATAGATACCTGCTGGAGCAAGATATATGAATGTCAGGCTGGACACATAAAATACAAGAAAAGGCAGTGGGGAAAAGGCTGAGAAAAGAGTAGACTTTACATCACAATGCTCAAGTTAATCTAAAATGTAAGCTATAAAATAGCCAAAAATTGTATACAGATGTATGTGTGCATATGCATGTATGTGTGTGTATCTCCATACTTCAAAGGCTAATATACACAGATAGATTCAACAATCATATATAGAGTTTGTTTTGAACAAAAAAAATATATATATAAGGCACCTTTGATAGACTTTAAAATGTTATTTTAACTGAAACTACAGCATAGATATAACCTTATAAACTAATCTATTTACTTCTAAAATTAATTGTTTTATTGTCTTTGAATCAGATGTGAGTGTATTTGGATGATAAGTCAAGGTAGTCAAAGAGAGTATAATAAGAAATTATTGAAACTTACAGGGGTCAGGCTAACTCAGACTTCTGTCTTGACTCTGTCACATAAGACCAACATTAGGCAAATTATTTTCATATTTTTGACATTGAAATTCTCATCTGATAACTGGAGACACTAATGCCTAACTCACAGGGTAGGTGTGAAGATTAAATGCCATGCACAGTTTTTATGGCTTCCTCATCAAGTTGATACTTGTATTAGCTGGCTAGGGCTGCCACAGAAAATACCACAAGCTGGGTGCCTTAAGCAACAGAACTTGTTTATCTCACAGTTCTGGAGGAGTCTGACATCAAGGTGTTGGCAGGGTTGGTTCTTTCTGAGGGCTGCGAGGAAGGATCTGTTTCAGATCCTTTCTTTAGCTTGTAGATAGCCTTCTCCCTGTGTTTTTTCTTTGTCTTCTCTCTGTACATGTCTCCATGTCCAAATTTCCCTTTTATTACAAGGGCACCAGTCACATTGAAGTAGGGCTCGGTTTACTCCTATCTGACCTCATCTTAACTAATGACATCTGTAAACAAAACCCATTTCCAAATAATGTCCCATTCTGGGGTACTGAAATGTTAGGACTTTAATGTAAATTTTGATAGGGGGAAGAATGCTATCCATAACAACACTCAGATTACTTTCTCAGACAGACCATGCTTAACCACTGATATTGTTTGCCTGTGTCCCTACCCAAATCTCATACTGAATTGTAGTTTCCATAATCTTCACGTATTGTGGAAGGTAATTGAATCATAGGGGCAGTTGTGCTCATGCTGTTCTCATGGTAGTGAGTTCTCACAAGATCTGATGGTTTTCTAAGGGGCTTTCCCCCTTTTGTTCGGCACTTCTCCTTGCTGCTGCCATGTGAAGAAAGACGTGTTTTCTTCCCCTTCTGCCACAATTGTAAGTTACCCAAGGCTTCCCAGCCATGCTGAACTGTGAGTCAATTAAACCTCTTTCCATTATAAGTTACTCTGTTAGCAGCATGAGAATGCACTAATACAACCACCTTTTCTAAGAACAGTCCTACCCTTTCCCAGCACATGCAGTCCCTTGCCCTATATGGTATGTCAAAGAAAATCACAGAATTTATTTTCTTGTTCTTTTTCTATCCCCCACAATAGCCTGAAAGGTCCATGGTGCTGGGGCCCTATTTGTCCTGGGGGTTGATCTATTCTGGACATGCAGAGCAGTGCCTGGTACAAAATAGATGCTTATTCAATATTTGTGAAAAAAAAGATAAACTTCTGACTTGAGGTTTAGGGCTCAATAAATAATAGGAGGGCTAAGTCTCTTTAATAAACAATCTCATTCCCTATCCAAATTGGTATTCACTGGCCATATTTGAAATAAACTAAATTTTTAATTTTATTTTAATAAATTTAAATTTAAACATCCATTAGTGGCTATTGGACAGCACAGATATAGAACATTTCTGTAAAGCCTTTCTCATTTGGGCAAACATTTTTGTCAATTGAAGTGGTTTCTTTTCACTAATTGAGCAAACAAAATCATGGGCTATCCACTCATACAGGCTTCCTACCACCCCTATTTTCAGGAAGGCAAGTGTTGAGCTTATATTTTCAGAATATGTTTTCAACTTTCTACACTCTTAAGAGAACATTGAAGCCTCTTTAATGAAGGTGAGGGTCTATAAACATGCACTTATTCATTATAAGGGAATTGTCTGTCTTCATAAAAAAATGACTTTAAGAAATAGATACCTGCTGAAGCAAGATATATGAGTGTCAGGCTGGACACATAAAATACAAGAAAAGGCAGTGGGGAAAAGGCTGAGAAAAGAGTAGACTTTACATCACAATGCTCAAGTTAATCTAAAATGTAAGCTATAAAATAGCCAAAAATTGTATACAGATGTATGTGTGCATATGCATGTATGTGTGTGTATCTCCATACTTCAAAGGCTAATATACACAGATAGATTCAACAATCAAATATAGAGTTTGTTTTGAACAAAAAAATATAAGACACCTTTGCTAGACTTTAAAATTTTATTTTAACTGAAACTACAGTATAGATATAACCATATAAACTAATCTATTTACTTGTAAAATTAATTGTTTCATTGTCTTTGAATCAGATGTGAGTGTATTTGGATGATAAGTCAAGGTAGTCAAAGAGAGTATAATAAGAAATCATTGAAACTTACAGGGGTCAGGCTAACTCAGACTTCTGTCTTGACTCTGCCACATAAGACCAACATTAGGCAAATTATTTTCATATTTTTGACATTGAAATTCTCATCTGATAACTGGAGACACTAATGCCTAACTCACAGGGTAGGTGTGAAGATTAAATGCCATGCACAGTTTTTATGGCTTCCTCATCAAGTTGATACTTGTATTAGCTGGCTAGGGCTGCCACAGAAAATACCACAAGCTGGGTGCCTTAAGCAACAGAACTTGTTTATCTCACAGTTCTGGAGGAGTCTGACATCAAGGTGTTGGCAGGGTTGGTTCTTTCTGAGGGCTGCGAGGAAGGATCTGTTTCAGGTCCTTTCTTTAGCTTGTAGATAGCCTTCTCCCTGTGTTTTTCCTTCATCTTCTCTCTGTACATGTCTCCGTGTCCAAATTTCCCTTTTATTACAAGGGCACCAGTCACATTGAAGTAGGGCTTGGTTTACTCCTATCTGACCTCATCTTAACTAATGACATCTGTAAACAAAACCCATTTCCAAATAATGTCCCATTCTGGGGTACTGAAATGTTAGGACTTTAATGTAAATTTTGATAGGGGGAAGAATGCTATCCATAACAACACTCAGAGATCACTTTCTCAGACAGACCATGCTTAACCACTGATATTGTTTGCCTGTGTCCCTACCCAAATCTCATACTGAATTGTAGTTTCCATAATCTTCACGTATTGTGGAAGGTAATTGAATCATAGGGGCAGTTGTGCTCATGCTGTTCTCATGGTAGTGAGTGAGTTCTCACAAGATCTGATGGTTTTATAAGGGGCTTTCCCCCTTTTGTTCGGCACTTCTTCTTGCTGCTGCCGTGTGAAGAAGGATGTGTTTTCTTCCCCTTCTGCCACAATTGTAAGTTACCCAAGGCTTCCCATGCCATGCTGAACTGTGAGTCAATTAAACCTCTTTCCATTATAAGTTACTCTGTTAGCAGCATGAGAATGGACTAATACAACCACCTTTTCTAAGAACAGTCCTACCCTTTCCCAGCACATGCAGTCCCTTGCCCTATATGGTATGTCAAAGAAAATCACAGAATTTATTTTCTTGTTCTTTTCCTATCCCCCACAATAGCCTGAAAGGTCCATGGTGCTGGGGCCCTATTTGTCCTGGGGTTGATCTATTCTGGACATGCAGAGCAGTGCCTGGTACAAAATAGATGCTTATTCAATATTTGTGAAAAAAAAGATAAACTTCTGACTTGAGGTTTAGGGCTCAATAAATAATAGGAGGGCTAAGTCTCTTTAATAAACAATCTCATTCCCTATCCAAATTGGTATTCACTGGCCATATTTGAAATAAACTAAATTTTTAATTTTATTTTAATAAATTTAAATTTAAACATCCATTAGTGGCTATTGGACAGCACAGATATAGAACATTTCTACTATTGCAGGAACTTCTATCAGACATTGTTAGACATAGAAGCATAGATGAGGATTTAATAGTGATAATTCAGTGCAGACCTGGTGCTGCCTGCTGAATTCCACAACACTGCTGTGCATTGCTTCTCTTTCATGCCACTAGACAGCTCCCACTTGATTTGTTGTCATTTATGGTACAGGTGTATTGCAAACATTTTTTTCTTCCATTATTATTATTATTTTTTTTTGAGACCAAATTTTGCTCTTGTTACCCAAGCTGGAGTGCAATGGTGCAATCTTGGCTCACTGCAACCTCCGCCTCCTGGGTTCAGGTGATTCTCCTGCCTCAGCCTCCTGAGTAGCTGGGATTACAGGCACGCACCACCATGCCCAGCTAATTTTTTGTATTTTCAGTAGAGATGGGGTTTCACCATGTTGACCAGGATGGTCTCGATCTCTTGACCTCGTGATCCACCCACCTCGGCCTCCCAGAGTGCTGGGATTACAGGCGTGAGCCACCACACCCGGCCCTCTTCCATTATTAAGTTAAAAATACCACTTGAAGTTTTGAAACTCTGGAAAGGGGTTGTCTTGAGAATCCCATTTACATATTTCTTGTGAATTCTACAGCAGCAATTTTTAATTTTAATTGTTGCGTTCTTTGCTATTCAGATAAGTAAGCAGAAGGCATGGATAATTAATCTACAAACTCTGTTTTACACAACTGTAGGAATGACTCTGTGAGAAACATGTCTTTAAGGGCAACAAATGGAGCTATTTCTTACCTGAGGATAAAATACGGATGCAGGTGCAAGGAGTCAGCAGGTGTCATGTGTGGGCTCATGTCTTCCCTCAACCTTAGAAAGTATACAGATTTTCACCATCCTTGTTCAGCCTCTGCCTTAGGGACAAGTAGTGCTGGGTGATTTTATGCTCAGAAAGTAACCAAAGGCTAGCAAGCATCTCTCATGGTTGGCAGTAAAAACCATTGCTATGAATAGCAATCTATATTTTATAAAAACTATTTTGGCTTCATATAAAGATCTGATGCTTCAGGACAATAGCACGTACTCCAATGTGTTACTGACTCCTGAACCATACTCCTAAAGGATGCATTCACTGATACTCACCTACTGAGCAAAAGGCTTTGGGGTGGGAGTTGAGGGATAATACATAATGCAGTTAGAAAGTAATAGAAAGCATATTGCTTATATAAAATTCAGTGCTGATAAGAATAAAATATAAAACCCATGTGGCAACGAACTTAGAATATGCTTCTGTTTTGGAAAAAGAATAATAAGATAAAACCTTAGAAGTTGGTACATTTTTAAATAACCTCTATTACAATCATTTTAATATTTGAACAGTGACAAAATATCAGTGCTACCTGCTTTGTGACTTTTCTGAAAAGAACACGTGGTCCGGGGTATTCTCTATTGGATGCCATTTATACCTTCAATCATATCACTATGCAGTTCAATTGGAGAAATGGTAATTGATGACCTTAAGTGAGTCAAGGCACATTTACATGAAGAACTAAAAATGCTACTGGAAGGGCTAGACTCTAAGTTGGTACATAACTCAATTCTTATTGCCTGAGAGTGGTTGTAGAGTAGACTATTCACTAGGGACTGAATAGATGAAGTATAAAAAATTAAATGTGTACCAAATCCAAAGCTTCCTGATAGGTCTGTTGAGCTATTCTGAAAAAGAAAATGAGAAACAGAAGCATTATAATTTGAGGATTACAGAAGCATTATAATTTGAGGATTATAGACTGAAAAAAGGCAAAGTAGGAGCATATTTATCAGGCACAATTCTTAAGACAGAGATTAAAGATCTTATTTATGTTGGAGGCACAGGAAGCAATAAAAGGTATATATTTGCAGGGTCTAGATATGCCTCTATTCATCAATGCATTTTTGTATTTTTAGTAGAGATGAGGTTTCACCATGTTGACCAGGATGGTCTCGATCTCTTGACCTCGTGATCCACCCGCCTCGGCCTCCCAGAGTGCTGGGATTACAGGCATGAGCCACCACGCCCGGCCCTCTTCCATTATTAAGGTAAAAATACCACTTGAAGTTTTGAAACTCTGGAAAGGGGTTGTCTTGAGAATCCCATTTACATATTTCTTGTGAATTCTACAGCAGCAATTTTTAATTTTAATTGTTGTTTTCTTTGCTATTCAGATAAGTAAGCAGAAGGCATGGATAATTAATCTACAAACTCTGTTTTACACAACTGTAGGAATGACTCTGTGAGAAACATGTCTTTAAGGACAAGAAACAGAGCTGTTTCTTACTTGAGGATAAAATACGGATGCAGGTGCAAGGAGTCAGCCGGTGTCATGTGTGGGCTCATGTCTTCCCTCAACCTTAGAAAGTATACAGATTTTCACCATCCTTGTTCAGCCTCTGCCTTAGGGACAAGTAGTGCTGGGTGATTTTATGCTCAGAAAGTAACCAAAGGCTAGCAAACATCTCTCATGGTTGGCAGTAAAAACCATTGCTATGAATAGCAATCTATATTTTATAAAAACTATTTTGGCTTCATATAAAGATCTGATGCTTCAGGACAATAGCACGTACTCCAATGTGTTACTGACTCCTGAACCATACTCCTAAAGGATGCATTCACTGATACTCACCTACTGAGCAAAAGGCTTTGGGGTGGGAGTTGAGGGATAATACATAATGCAGTTAGAAAGTAATAGAAAGCATATTGCTTATATAAAATTCAGTGCTGATAAGAATAAAATATAAAACCCATGTGGCAACGAACTTAGAATATGCTTCTGTTTTGGAAAAAGAATAATAAGATAAAACCTTAGAAGTTGGTACATTTTTAAATAACCTCTATTACAATCATTTTAATATTTGAACAGTGACAAAATATCAGTGCTACCTGCTTTGTGACTTTTCTGAAAAGAACACATGGCCCGGGGTATTCTCTATTGGATGCCATTTATACCTTCAATCATATCACTATGCAGTTCAATTGGAGAAATGGTAATTGATGACCTTAAGTGAGTCAAGGCGCATTTACATGAAGAACTAAAAATGCTACTGGAAGGGCTAGACTCTAAGTTGGTACATAACTCAATTCTTATTGCCTGAGAGTGGTTGTAGAGTAGACTATTCACTAGGGACTGAATAGATGAAGTATAAAAAATTAAATGTGTACCAAATCCAAAGCTTCCTGATAGGTCTGTTGAGCTATTCTGAAAAAGAAAATGAGAAACAGAAGCATTATAATTTGAGGATTACAGAAGCATTATAATTTGAGGATTACAGAAGCATTATAATTTGAGGATTACAGAAGCATTATAATTTGAGGATTACAGAAGCATTATAATTTGAGGATTACAGAAGCATTATAATTTGAGGATTACAGAAGCATTATAATTTGAGGATTACAGAAGCATTATAATTTGAGGATTACAGAAGCATTATAATTTGAGGATTACAGAAGCATTATAATTTGAGGATTACAGAAGCATTATAATTTGAGGATTACAGAAGCATTATAATTTGAGGATTACAGAAGCATTATAATTTGAGGATTACAGAAGCATTATAATTTGAGGATTACAGAAGCATTATAATTTGAGGATTACAGAAGCATTATAATTTGAGGATTACAGAAGCATTATAATTTGAGGATTACAGAAGCATTATAATTTGAGGATTATAGACTGAAAAAAGGCAAAGTAGGAGCATATTTATCAGGCACAATTCTTAAGACAGAGATTAAAGATCTTATTTATGTTGGAGGCACAGGAAGCAATAAAAGGTATATATTTGCAGGGTCTAGATATGCCTCTATTCATCAATGCATTTTAGTATTTTAGCTTGCTGTTCATTAAAGTTATTACCTTAATTTATTTAATCAAAATATTGGCTCTATTCTTATACTGCAATTAAGTTGTGACATGATTTGGATGTTAATATGATTTTTACCACTGAAAGCTAAACTAATGCTCATCCTTTCACTATTAAAACATTAATGTTTTCCATTTTAGTTTATCATTTGAAAGCTTTTCTTCCATTTTTGTAAACTTCAGACTTGAGTTAGCTTAACTAAAATTATATAATAAAATTTCCAAATTAAGAAGTTAGGTCACTCATTTGTCATGTAAGCAGTCACCCTTGAATAAAGAAATTCATGGTTCAATATATTTTTTAACAATTCAATAGGATTTTCAGCTTTATGGGGATATCATTGACAAATTGAAATAGTATATATTTTCAGTGAATGATTTGATATTTTGATATACATATAAACATTACAAAATGACCATCACCATGGCTCCACATTATCATTTTATTTAAACCATCTAATCCTCTCAATAACTTTTGTTTAAATGTTTGTTTAAATGTTTAAATGAGACTTAATTTCATTAAATACTTTAGAGGACAACTGTTATTTTATGGAATCCAACAAATGTTACTTTAATATAGTAACAGATCCTGAGAGGGACACCAGACATCAGTTTGTGATGCCATATAGAATCCATGAATAATATAGTCATGTACTTATTTTTAAAAGGGAATGTTCTTTTAAAAAGGCATACATTTTCCAATTTACACTTGAGCAAACCTTTATTTTAAAGGAAAATTGACAAATTTATGTTTCAGAGCTATGAGACACCCTCTTCTTATCTAAGGATATGAAGGATGCAGCAATAAATTATCCAGATGCTTTGTCTGTAGTCTTTTCTTATTGTTGAGTAACAAATTGCCATACACATGCAACTTAAAACCGTTTAATGTCACAGTCTGATCTTGGAAGCTAAGCAGGGTTGGGCCTGGTTAGTACTTGGATGGGAGAATTGTGTATTAGCCAAGATGTGGAATTAGCCAAGATGTGGAATTTCTATCAATAAATTTAAGCAATGGAAAGAGTATTATTGAAAAGGAGAGATTAGGGTGGCTGATCATCTTATATTTTATATTTTAAATGCTAAGGAAAAATAATAGCCAAAAAACTTGGTGACATGTTGACTTTTTAGGAACTTGGGTATAGCAATCAGAACTGATAGAGACAGAAATCATACTGCAATGGCTTAAAGGAATGCAAGAGTTCTATCATTTGAGAAATAAAGAACAACCAGGCAACATGAAGAAACAGCCATGTAACTGAGAAGTTGCTGGAAATAATTCTTAATGAAATATCGACCAAATGTCTCAGTGGTTGGATCAGAGGCAGAGGCTACATAATTTCTCTGTGCATCAATCTGCTTTAACATTTTCATTTGTTGCAGATTAAAACTGAGTGTTACCATGTTTGTGCCACAGCATCTCCATGGCCTCCTCCCTGATGGCTGCTTGGGAACATGTTCCTCATTGAATCACATTGCCCTTCCCACCATCTCAGGAAGCTTAAAGGGTAAAGCAAAGGGAGAAGATTGAAAAAAAATGACAAATTTGGGAGAAGATCTTTTGCTTTTCTGTTCATTAAGTGAGAATTTGTAGATAGAGTGGAAAGAACCCTTGTGAGCAGAGGCAGGAGTATGTGAAGGAAAGGAGGGACAGACTGAAGATGTCAGAGACTTTTTTTTTTTTTTTTTTTTTTTTTTTTTTTTTTTTTTTTTTTTTTTTTTTTTTTTTTTTTTTTTTTTTTTTTTTTTTTTTTTTTTTTTTTTTTTTTTTTTTTTTTTTTTTTTTTTTTTTTTTTTTTTTTTTTTTTTTTTTTTTTTTTTTTTTTTTTTTTTTTTTTTTTTTTTTTTTTTTTTTTTTTTTTTTTTTTTTTTTTTTTTTTTTTTTTTGAGACCAAATTTTGCTCTTGTTACCCAAGCTGGAGTGTCACAGTTAAACTTCAGACTTGAGTTAGCTTAACTAAAATTATATAATAAAATTTCCAAATTAAGAAGTTAAGTCACTCATTTGTCCTGTAAGCAGTCACCCTTGAATAAAGAAATCCATGGTTCAATATATTTTTTAACAATTAAATAGGATTTTCAGCTTTATTGGGATATCATTGACAAATTGAAATAGTATATATTTTCAGTGAATTATTTGATGTTTTGATATACATATAAACATTACGAAATGATCATCACCATGGTTTCACATAACCATTTTATTTAAACCATCTAATTCTCTCATTGACTTTTGTTTAAATGTTTAAATGAAACTTAATTTCATGAAATACTTTAGAGGCCAACTGTTATTTTATGGAATTCAACAAACATTACTTTAATACATTAACAGATCCTAAGATGGACACCAGGCATCAGTTTATAATGCCATAAAGAATCCACGTATAATATAGTCATGTACTTATTTTTAAAAGGGAATGTTCTTTAACAAAGGCCTACATTTTCCAATTTACACTTGCGCAAACCTTTATTTTAAAGGAAAATTGACAAATTTATGTTTCAGAGCTATGAGACACCCTCTTCTTATCTAAGGATATGAAGGATGCAGCAATAAATTATCCAGATGCTTTGGCTGTAGTCTTTTCTTATTGTTGAGTAACAAATTGCCATACACATAGCAACTTAAAACAGTTTAATGTCACAGTCTGATCTTGGAAGCTAAGCAGGGTTGGGCCTGGTTAGTACTTGGATGGGAGAATTGTGTATTAGCCAAGATGTGGAATTAGCCAAGATGTGGAATTAGCCAAGATGTGGAATTAGCCAAGATGTGGAATTAGCCAAGATGTGGAATTAGCCAAGATGTGGAATTAGCCAAGATGTGGAATTAGCCAAGATGTGGAATTAGCCAAGATGTGGAATTAGCCAAGATGTGGAATTAGCCAAGATGTGGAATTAGCCAAGATGTGGAATTAGCCAAGATGTGGAATTAGCCAAGATGTGGAATTAGCCAAGATGTGGAATTAGCCAAGATGTGGAATTAGCCAAGATGTGGAATTAGCCAAGATGTGGAATTAGCCAAGATGTGGAATTAGCCAAGATGTGGAATTAGCCAAGATGTGGAATTAGCCAAGATGTGGAATTAGCCAAGATGTGGAATTAGCCAAGATGTGGAATTAGCCAAGATGTGGAATTAGCCAAGATGTGGAATTTCTATCAATAAATTTAAGCAATGGAAAGAGTATTATTGAAAAGGAGAGATTAGGTGGCTGATCATCTTATATTTTATATTTTAAATGCTAAGGAAAAATAATAGCCAAAAAACTTGGTGACATGTTGACTTTTTAGGAACTTGGGTATAGCAATCAGAACTGATAGAGACAGAAATCATACTGCAATGGCTTAAAGGAATGCAAGAGTTCTATCATTTGAGAAATAAAGACCAACCAGGCAACATGAAGAAACAGCCATGTAACTGAGAAGTTGCTGGAAATAATTCTTAATGAAATATCGACCAAATGTCTCAGTGGTTGGATCAGAGGCAGAGGCTACATAATTTCTCTGTGCATCAATCTGCTTTAACATTTTCATTTGTTGCAGATTAAAACTGAGTGTTACCATGTTTGTGCCACAGCATCTCCATGGCCTCCTCCCTGATGGCTGCTTGGGAACATGTTCCTCATTGAATCACATTGCCCTTCCCACCATCTCAGGAAGCTTAAAGGGTAAAGCAAAGGGAGAAGATTGAAAAAAAATGACAAATTTGGGAGAAGATCTTTTGCTTTTCTGTTCATTAAGTGAGAATTTGTAGATAGAGTGGAAAGAACCCTTGTGAGCAGAGGCAGGAGTATGTGAAGGAAAGGAGGGACAGACTGAAGATGTCAGAGACAGAGAAGGTCCCAAAGGATGGAACAGGGGATGGAATTAAGAGAAAGGTCTAATCTTTTTTTCTCGTAATGCTCAACAGTCTAGAAGGTACAGAAGGCAGTGGATATCAAGGTTTAGAAAAGGTCAGGGATTGGAACTCTGGAGATCTGGTTGTTCTCCTGAGGTTACGTACCAAGTTCAGGGTGAGCTAGGAAGTTTACATGGTAGGAAGATAACAGGTTTCATTAGAGAGGGGAAATTGAGAGAGAGTTTCAAACCTCAGAAATGGAGCAGAATGACAGTGCTCCAAGCACTTGGAGGCAGGGTTGGAGGTGACCAAGTCCATGACTTTGTTGTTCTAAAGTGAAATAGAGGTGAATCTGAAGAAATTATCACTATGAATAAGGTTGTTATTGAGGGCAACAGGACAAGCTAGCATAGGAAGAAAAAGTTTGGTCCAGGTATAAGATTTAGTTGTCTAGTATTGGACAGCACAGATTTTATAACATTAGCATCACCGCAGAAAATTTGATTGAACAGCACTGTACTAGAGGTACAGGAAAATAAGAAGGTAGGGTCTTATAGAAAATGTTGGAGCAGAGGAAACTATGCCAGATGAGGATGTGAGCAAGGATACTCTGCATTTTTGACAATTTTGAAGCATTATTTATTGTTTTAACATTTCTGAAATTTGGATGAGTCATGCAATTGATGTGCTCATTTAATAACATAGTGTTTATTTTTCTCCTGAAAAGCCATTAACCAATTAATAAAGCACTCAGTCAGTGTCATCTTAATATCAATGAAACATGGTAAGAGCAAGGCCAAAGGAGGTGTTTTCTTACTGCATAGTGATCACAAAGATAAAGAATCAGGACAAAAAGACTGAAGAAATGTGGTGATAATGGGATATGAGCTGAATTTAAAAAGATCTAGCCCCAAGATATTAGTCAGCACTTTGGAGGAGTGATGAATTTGCCCTGGTTCAAAGTACTTCCTTAAGTTCCTAGCACCCGACACCGACACCGGGTTCTCAGTCCTTGAGTTGTCTGAGAATTGGGCTGATGGTGAGTCTCAGGAGAATGACGTTAGTCATTCTAAAACAGTCTTCCAGGTGCTGATGAGTTTTGGCAACCACACTAGGGCTTCCTTAAGATTGAGCATGAGAGAGGCAAATGTGGAAGAATAATACCCCTCTTCTTTTGAGTGGAGAAAATCAGAAGAAAGGGAGAGAGACCAAGGTGTGCTGAAAGCAAATAAAAAGCCATTGTGATCATCAACAATAGTCATACCTTAAGGTAGCCAAGATCTTAGACTTGAGATCTGAACTTGGATGAAGATGACTAGCTACACAGTTTTAGTCTCCGCAGAAAGTCAGCTGCATCACATGGAACTGAAGTTGTTTGTTTTGTTTTACTTTTTGATGCTGTAATAATTCTGGCATGACTTTTCACAGCAGATTAGAATTAAGACCTTTTAAATTTGTTCCAGATGGTAATTGATACCTGCAATAATACTTTTTCCCCTGGAATTTTTCTCTTAAAATATACATGTGTATGCATGTATTCTTATATATATGTATATGTATATATGTGTGTATATATGTATGTATATAGTGTGTGTATATATGTATGTGTGTATATATGTATGTGTGTGTATATATATGTGTGTATATACACACATATATACATATTTTAAGAAAATAATGTACTAGAACTCTGTTTGCCAAGTCAAAATATCTGATTTTGAACTTAGGGTCCAGTAAGCCACTTAATTTCAGGTTTAACTTCTGGCAAGTTTTATCTTCTGAAGCCAAAGGTTATTTTCTTTTAAAAAGAGGCAATACTTGTTGTAACTCCTTTAAAGATCAGATGACATAAAAGATATGAAAATATAAGCTATAACATAAAAAAATACTGAACTGTAAAGTGATACAAATTTAAGTCATTAGTGTTACTGATTGGAGTTCATTTCCAGATTTCACATAATTGTTGGGCACAGAAAATTTGGAAAGTTTGGCTTTCACTTTTGCACAGCCTAATTTAGCAACATATTCTTATTCTTTTCTGATTTATCAGGTGAGGAAACTCAAGTAAAATGATTTGGGTGCCTCACTGCCAGGGAACACTTGATAAATTAAAGGCCTTACTTGCTTGAGGCATTATGATTACTGTTGTTTATAACTAAGATCTTTTGCAACCTTCAACTTTCCAGGAAAAGACGGGGCTTTGTTGCTGCAGGAAGGAGAACAGGGAGAAAAATATCTTTCAGATTTAATCAGTGAGAAACTACTAAGAATTAGCCATTATGCTAAGGAATAACTAATCATTATTTTGATACTTTCATAAGCTGAAGCATCATTTATGGGCCTAACAGGTTTGCTTTCAGATCATATTGAAAGCCTTCACCTGGGTGAACTCCTATGAGAACCTATAATTCAGGGATGCTAACATCACCATGGTGACAAGAACTCAGCTAGCTTCCTATTCAATGCATCTTAGATGAAGGTGCTAACTCCAGGAAACATAATGGATATCCATTAATTTTGAGCTTTTTTGTGTGTGAAGCAAAAGATAATGCTAATACACAACGTCTAAAATGGATCTGATCAATTGCTCAGTGTCTGGGAGAGGGTGGTAATTGAAAAACTAGTAGGGCAGGCCCTAGTCTAAGAAACCAAATCTAAGAAAGCCACCTGAAGTGTGAAGATGAAAATTGTAGAGTTGAGTCTGGAGTGTTTATCGGCCTATCTCTCTAACTTGCCTAATTGAACTTTTACAAAGAAAGTGGGGATTTATTTGAACTCCAACTCCAGGGGGGCCAGAATAAAAAAGAGGAAATGAGGGTATAAGAGATTTCTGTAGGTTATAATAAGAAAGAAGTCTGACAATACAATCTGGTTCCCTTTATCTTTTTATAATAAACCACAAAATATTTAAGAGCTGTTGGAATTCTTTGTTACTTCCCCATGCTGGCTATTTTCTGTTCCCTTCATCTCAACACTTTCCTGAGTAAAAGCCTAAAACCAGAAATATCCCTACAATTTGTGACCTTGAGTGACTTCAGAATTCAGTTAGACAAAACAGACAACAACTGAGATCTGAGGTTCTCAATCTTTATACTTTTAAAAAGTATTAATGCTTTGGTTCTATCTGCAAAGATCTTAGTATCACAGGGGCTGATGTGTTGAAAGATTTTATAGCCACCAAATGGCCCTAATGTGCAATCAAGGCTGTGAACCAAAGCCTTATTGTCTCACCTCCTCCTTCCTTAAATCCTTTGATCTTAACTTCAGTTTTACCTTGGCAATTCACCTCCACGGCCATACTCTGAACGTTGTCATCAGCCAGAACTGCTCCAACCAACCTCAAAATCTTAAACTCAAATATCCCACACTCTTAACATAGTTTCTGTTCCTTCTAGCTCTTTTTATTACATTAAAGATTTAGTAGTCTTATTTCTCAACTGCTTTCTTGCTAACCCTTCATTGTTACCCTCATGTACCCAAATAGGAGATGACAAGCCAGGATTAATCCACCTGTGTGATCTCCCCATTTTTAACCCTTGTGTTTCCACAGGAAAGCACAACCACTTACATTAGTGCCACAGCAAGTTCACACTCTCTAGACCCAATTCGATGGCACCTCAATGCTACCAAAAAGCCCATTCGTATCTCTAGTCAGCCTTGTGTCCTTTCTCCCAAATGAAAACCCTGTCTCTTTGCCACATGGACATTTCCATCCTATTTCTGTGTGAGGTAGAAACCTGCTCCTGAATCCCACCTGCTTTTGACAATTTTGAAGCATTATTTATTGTTTTAACATTTCTGAAATTTGGATGAGTCATGCAATTGATGTGCTCATTTAATAACATAGTGTTTATTTTTCTCCTGAAAAGCCATTAACCAATTAATAAAGCACTCATAGTCAGTGTCATCTTAATATCAATGAAACATGGTAAGAGCAAGGCCAAAGGAGGTGTTTTCTTACTGGGTAGTGATCACAAAGATAAAGAATCAGGACAAAAAGACTGAAGAAATGTGGTGATAATGGGATCTGAGCTGAATTTAAAAAGATCTAGCCCCAAGATATTAGTCAGCACTTTGGAGGAGTGATGGATTTGCCCGGGTTTAAAGTACTTCCTTAAGTCCCTAGCACCTGACACGGTTCTCAGTCCTTAAGTTGTCTGAGAATTGGGCTGATGGTGAGTCTCAGGAGAATGATGTCAGTCATTCTAAAACAGTCTTCCAGGTGCTGATGAGCTTTGGCAACCACACTAGGGCTTCCTTAAGATTGAGCATGAGAGAGGCAAATGTGGAAGAATAATACCCCTCTTCTTTTGAGTGGAGAAAATCAGAAGAAAGGGAGAGAGACCAAGGTGTGCCAAAAGCAAATAAAAAGCCATTGTGATCATCAAGATAACAATGGCCATACCTTAAGGTAGCCAAGATCTTAGACTTGAGATCTGAACTTGGATGAAGATGACTAGCTACACAGTTTTAGTCTCCACAAAAGTCAGCTGCATCACATGGAACTGAAGTTGTTTGTTCTGTTTTACTTTTTGATGCTGTAATTACTCTGGCATGACTTCACAGCAGATGAGAATTAAGACCTTTTAAATTTGTTCCAGATGGTAATTGATACCTGCAATAATACTTTTTCTGGAATTTTTCTCTTAAAATATACATGTGTATGCATATATTCATATGTATGTATATGTATATAGGTGTGTATATATGTATGTATATAGTGTGTGTACATAGGTGTGTGTATATATATAGTGTGTGTATATATGTATGTATATACACACACATATATACATATTTTAAGAAAATAGTGTAATAGAACTCTGTTTTCCAAATCAAAATATCTGATTTTGAACTTAGGGTCCAGTAAGCCACTTAATTTCAAGTTTAACTTCTGGCAAGTTTTATCTTCTGAAGCCAAAGGTTATTTTCTTTTACAAAGAGGCAATACTTGTTGTAACTCCTTTCAAGATCAGATAACATAAAAGATATGAAAATATAAACTATAACATAAAAAATACTGAACTGTAAAGTGATACAAATTTAAGTCATTAGTGTTACTGATTGGAGTTCATTTTCAGATTTCACATAGTTGTTGGGCACAGAAAATTTGGAAAGTTTGGCTTTCACTTTTGCACAGCCTAATTTAGCAATATTCTTATTCTTTTTAAATTTATCAGGTGAGGAAAAACTCAAGTAAAATGATTTGGGTGCCTCACTGCCAGGGAACACTTGATAAATTAAAAGCCTTACTTGCTTGGGGCATTATGATTACTGTTGTTTATAACCAAGATCTTTTGCAACCTTCAACTTTCCAGGAAAAGATGGGGCTTTATTGTTGCAGGAAGGAGAACAGGGAGAAACATATCTTTCAGATTTAATCAGTGAGAAACTACTAAGAATTAGCCATTATGCTAAGGAATAACTAATCATTATTTTGATACTTTCGTAAGCTGAAGCAGCATTTATGGGCCTAGCAGGTTTGCTTTCAGATCATATTTAAATCCTTCACCTGGGTGAACTCCTATGAGAACCTACAATTCAGGGATGCTAACATCACCATGGTGACAAGAACTCAGCTAGCTTCCTATTCAATGCATCTTAGATGAAGGGGCTAACTCCAGGAAACATAATGAATATCCATTAATTTTGAGCTTTTTTGTGTGTGAAGCAAAAGATAATGCTAATACACAACGTCTAAAATGGATCTGATCAATTGCCCAGTGTCTGGGAGAGGGTGGTAATTGAAAAACTAGTAAGGCAGGCCCTAGTCTAAGAAACCAAATCTAAGAAAGCCACCTGAAGTGTGAAGATGAAAATTGTAGAGTTGAGTCTGGAGTGTTTATGGGCCTATCGCTCTAACTTGCCTTATTGAACTTTTACAAAGAAAGTGGGGATTTATTTGAACTCCAACTCCAGGGGGGCCAGAAAAAAAAAAGAGGAAATGAGGGTATAAGAGATTTCTGTAGGTTATAATAAGAAAGAAGTCTGACAATACAATCTGGTTCCCTTTATCTTTTTATAATAAACCACAAAATATTTAAGAGCTGTTGGAATTCTTTGTTACTTCCCCATGCTGGCTATTTTCTGTTCCCTTCATCTCAACACTTTCCTGAGTAAAAGTCTTAAAACCAGAAATATTCCTACAATTTGTGACCTTGAGTGACTTCAGAATTCAGTTAGACAAAACAGACAACAACTGAGATCTGAGGTTCTCAATCTTTGTACTTTTAAAAAGTATTCATGCTTTGGTTCTATCTGCAAAGATCTTAGTAACACAGGTGCTGATGTGTTGAAAGATTTTATAGCCACCAAATGGCCCTAATGTGCAATCAAGGCTGTGAACCAAAGCCTTATTGTCTCACCTCCTCCTTCCTTAAATCCATTGATCTTAACTTCAGTTTTACCTTGGCAGTTCACCTCCACGGCCATACTCTGAACGTTGTCATCAGCCAGAACTGCTCCAACCAACCTCAAAATCTTAAACTCAAATATTCCACACTCTTAACATAGTTTCTTTCCTTCTAGCTCTTTTTATTATATTAAAGATATAGTAGTCTTATTTCTCAACTGCTTTCTTGCTAACCCTTCATTGTTATCCTCATGTACCCAAATAGGAGATGACAAGCCAGGATTAATCCACCTGTGTGATCTCCCCATTTTTAACCCTTGTGTTTCCACAGGAAAACACAACCACTTACATTAGTGCCACAGCAAGTTCACACTCTCTAGACCCAATTGGATGGCACCTCAATGCTACCAAAAAGCCCATTCATATCTCTAGTCAGCCTTGTGTCCTTTCTCCCAAATGAAAACCCTGTCTCTTTGTCACATGGACATTTCCATCCTATTTCTGTGTGAGTTAGAAACCTGCTCCTGAATCCCACCTGCTTTTGCCTTTTCAGTTGACTTGTTCCTTCATCTGCCACCTGTCTTGGATCACCAGCTTTAGTCATGGACTAAGTCTTTAACATGGGCATTTAAACATACTTAAAACACTCCCTTCAAAAAGCAAAGCAAAACAATACTCAAGCAAATTTTCATGGGTCTCCCTTTGCCTGCCACCTTCCTCCTTCTGACAGCCAGAGGATTTTGCATTTTTTTTTCTTTTTTGAGATGGAGTTTCACTCTTGTTACCCAGGCTGGAGTGCAATGGCATGATCTCGGCTCACTGCAACCTCTGCCTCCTGGGTTCAGGCAATTCTCCTGCCTCAGCCTCCCGAGTAGCTGGGATCACAGGCACGCACCACCATGCCCAGCTAATTTTTTGTATTTTTAGTAGAGATGGGGTTTCACCGTGTTGACCAGGATGGTCTCGATTTCTTGACCTCATGATCCACCTGCCTCGGCCTCCCAAAGTGCTGGGATTACAGGCTTGAGCCACCGTGCCCGGACAGATTTTGCATTCTTACTCTCAATTTTGCACTTTCCTACACCAAAGATACTGACATTTTTAGTGCTAAATTCAGGAAACTTTTTTTTAGTTTTTGTTTTACTCAGATGCTCTTCAGTATTTGAAGTGTGTTGGCCACTCTCTGTGCTTACAACTGTCTATTCCTCATGGGCTCCTCGCTATCAGCCTGTGGTTTGTCATCTTTGGGGTTTCTTGATTCTCTGCCTACCTCTGAAATGACAGTGTTCTTTTTTTGTCCTCAGCCCTTTCTGCTCTTAGCCCATATTCCAGAGCTATTCAACCATGGCTATGCATCAGAATCACCTGTAAAACCTTTTAAAATGCAGCTATCCACTTGCTATGCTAGATCATCTGAATCAGAATTACTAGAAATTCCACAGATGATTGTGATGTGTTGGCGGTCTTCTTCACATCCATGCCTTCTCAGGCATTCCTGATAGTTATCAATCTTTCATCTGGATCCCCTAGACCCTAGGCTTATATTTTAGATATGTCTATACAGGATGTCCAAACTCACTGGTGTGTCCAAGAGAGCCTCCCTGCCTCCATCCCCTTCCCATCTCATTCAATCTGCTCCACCTCCTCCCCATCTTCTCCCCGCACCATGTTTCAATCTGAATGAGTGATATCCGATTTCATTAAATTGTACAAGCCAGAAACTTGATAATCATTTTGAATTGTTTTATTTATCTCTTATGTCCAGTCAATTGTCAAGTCATAGTAGTTTCACCTCTAATATTCTTCAGACCTTTTTATATGTATGTATACAGACACATATATATATTTTAAGAAAATAGTGTAATAGAACTCTGTTTTCCAAATCAAAATATCTGATTTTGAACTTAGGGTCCAGTAAGCCACTTAATTTCAAGTTTAACTTCTGGCAAGTTTTATCTTCTGAAGCCAAAGGTTATTTTCTTTTAAAAGAGGCAATACTTGTTGTAACTCCTTTCAAGATCAGATAACATAAAAGATATGAAAATATAAACTATAACATAAAAAATACTGAACTGTAAAGTGATACAAATTTAAGTCATTAGTGTTACTGATTGGAGTTCATTTTCAGATTTCACACAGTTGTTTGGCACAGAAAATTTGGAAAGTTTGGCTTTCACTTTTGCACAGCCTAATTTAGCAATATTCTTATTCTTTTTAAATTTATCAGGTGAGGAAAAACTCAAGTAAAATGATTTGGGTGCCTCACTGCCAGGGAACACTTGATAAATTAAAAGCCTTACTTGCTTGGGGCATTATGATTACTGTTGTTTATAACCAAGATCTTTTGCAACCTTCAACTTTCCAGGAAAAGATGGGGCTTTATTGTTGCAGGAAGGAGAACAGGGAGAAACATATCTTTCAGATTTAATCAGTGAGAAACTACTAAGAATTAGCCATTATGCTAAGGAATAACTAATCATTATTTTGATACTTTCGTAAGCTGAAGCATCATTTATGGGCCTAGCAGGTTTGCTTTCAGATCATATTCAAAGCCTTCACCTGGGTGAACTCCTCCGAGAACCTATAATTCAGGGATGCTAACGTCACCATGGTGACAAGAACTCAGCTAGCTTTCTATTCAATGCATCTTAGATGAAGGTGCTAACTCCAGGAAACATAAAGGATATCCATTAATTCTGAGCTTTTTTGTGTGTGAAGCAAAGGATAATGCTAATACACAACGTCTAAAATGGATCTGATCAATTGCTCAGTGTCTGGGAGAGGGTGGTAATTGAAAACTAGTAGGGCAGGCCCTAGTCTAAGAAACCAAATCTAAGAAAGCCACCTGAAGTGTGAAGATGGAAATCGCAGAGTTGAGTCTGGAGTGTTTTATGGGCCTATCGCTCTAACTTGCCTGATTGAACTTTTACAACTGAACTTTTACAAAGAAAGTGGGGATTTATTTGAACTCCAACTCCAGGGGGGCCAGAATAAAAAAGAGGAAATGAGGGTATAAGAGATTTCTGTAGGTTATAATAAGAAAGAAGTCTGACAATACAATCTGGTTCCCTTTATCTTTTTATAATAAACCACAAAATATTTAAGAGCTGTTGGAATTCTTTGTTACTTCCCCATGCTGGCTATTTTCTGTTCCCTTCATCTCAACACTTTCCTGAGTAAAAGCCTAAAACCAGAAATATCCCTACAATTTGTGACCTTGAGTGACTTCAAAATTCAGTTAGACAAAACAGACAACAACTGAGATCTGAGGTTCTCAATCTTTATACTTTTAAAAAGTATTAATGCTTTGGTTCTATCTGCAAAGATCTTAGTATCACAGGGGCTGATGTGTTGAAAGATTTTATAGCCACCAAACGGCCCTAATGTGCAATCAAGGCTGTGAACCAAAGCCTTATTGTCTCACCTCCTCCTTCCTTAAATCCTTTGATCTTAACTTCAGTTTTACCTTGGCAATTCACCTCCACGGCCATACTCTGAACGTTGTCATCAGCCAGAACTGCTCCAACCAACCTCAAAATCTTAAACTCAAATATCCCACACTCTTAACATAGTTTCTGTTCCTTCTAGCTCTTTTTATTACATTAAAGATTTAGTAGTCTTATTTCTCAACTGCTTTCTTGCTAACCCTTCATTGTTACCCTCATGTACCCAAATAGGAGATGACAAGCCAGGATTAATCCACCTGTGTGATCTCCCCATTTTTAACCCTTGTGTTTCCACAGGAAAGCACAACCACTTACATTAGTGCCACAGCAAGTTCACACTCTCTAGACCCAATTCAATGGCACCTCAATGCTACCAAAAAGCCCATTCGTATCTCTAGTCAGCCTTGTGTCCTTTCTCCCAAATGAAAACCCTGTCTCTTTGCCACATGGACATTTCCATCCTATTTCTGTGTGAGGTAGAAACCTGCTCCTGTACCTTGAATCCCACCTGCTTTTGCCTTTTCAGTTGACTTGTTCCTTCATCTGCCACCTGTCTTGGATCACCAGCTTTAGTCATGGACTAAGTCTTTAACATGGGCATTTAAACATACTTAAAACACTCCCTTCAAAAAGCAAAGCAAAACAATACTCAAGCAAATTTTCATGGGTCTCCCTTTGCCTGCTGCCTTCCTTCCTCTGACAGTCAGAGGATTTTTGCATTCTTTTTTTTTTTTTTTTTGAGATGGAGTTTCATTAGAGAGGGGAAATTGAGAGAGAGTTTCAAACCTCAGAAATGGAGCAGAATGACAGTGCTCCAAGCACTTGGAGGCAGGGTTGGAGGTGACCAAGTCCATGACTTTGTTGTTCTAAAGTGAAATAGAGGTGAATCTGAAGAAATTATCACTATGAATAAGGTTGTTATTGAGGGCAACAGGACAAGCTAGCATAGGAAGAAAAAGTTTGGTCCAGGTATAAGATTTAGTTGTCTAGTATTGGACAGCACAGATTTTATAACATTAGCATCACCGCAGAAAATTTGATTGAACAGCACTGTACTAGAGGTACAGGAAAATAAGAAGGTAGGGTCTTATAGAAAATGTTGGAGCAGAGGAAACTATGCCAGATGAGGATGTGAGCAAGGATACTCTGCATTTTTGACAATTTTGAAGCATTATTTATTGTTTTAACATTTCTGAAATTTGGATGAGTCATGCAATTGATGTGCTCATTTAATAACATAGTGTTTATTTTTCTCCTGAAAAGCCATTAACCAATTAATAAAGCACTCTCAGTCAGTGTCATCTTAATATCAATGAAACATGGTAAGAGCAAGGCCAAAGGAGGTGTTTTCTTACTGCATAGTGATCACAAAGATAAAGAATCAGGACAAAAAGACTGAAGAAATGTGGTGATAATGGGATATGAGCTGAATTTAAAAAGATCTAGCCCCAAGATATTAGTCAGCACTTTGGAGGAGTGATGGATTTGCCCAGGTTTAAAATACTTCCTTAAGTTCCTAGCACCTGACACGGTTCTCAGTCCTTAAGTTGTCTGAGAATTGGTGATGGTGAGTCTCAGGAGAATGATGTCAGTCATTCTAAAACAGTCTTCCAGGTGCTGATGAGCTTTGGCAACCACACTAGGGCTTCCTTAAGATTGAGCATGAGAGAGGCAAATGTGGAGGAATAATACCCCTCTTCTTTTGAGTGGAGAAAATCAGAAGAAAGGGAGAGAGACCAAGGTGTGCTGAAAGCAAATAAAAAGCCATTGTGATCATCAAGACAACAATAGCTATACCTTAAGGTAGCCAAGATCTTAGACTTGAGATCTGAACTTGGATGACGATGACTAGCTACAGAGTTTTAGTCTCCACAAAAAGTCAGCTGCATCACATGGAACTGAAGTTGTTTGTTCTGTTTTACATTTTGATGCTGTAATTACTCTGGCATGACTTTTCACAGCAGATGAGAATTAAGACCTTTTAAATTTGTTCCAGATGGTAATTGATACCTGCAATAATACTTTTTCCCCTGGAATTTTTCTCTTAAAATATACATGTGTATGCATATATTCATATATATGTATATGTATATATGTGTATATATATGTATGTATATAGTGTGTGTACATATGTATGTGTGTATATATATAGTGTGTGTGTATATATGTATGTATACAGACACACATATATATATTTTAAGAAAATAGTGTAATAGAACTCTGTTTTCCAAGTCAAAATATCTGATTTTGAACTTAGGGTCCAGTAAGCCACTTAATTTCAGGTTTAACTTCTGGCAAGTTTTATCTTCTGAAGCCAAAGGTTATTTTCTTTTAAAAAGAGGCAATACTTGTTGTAACTCCTTTAAAGATCAGATGACATAAAAGATATGAAAATATAAACTGTAACATAAAAAATACTGAACTGTAAAGTGATACAAATTTAAGTCATTAGTGTTACTGATTGGAGTTCATTTCCAGATTTCACATAGTTGTTGGGCACAGAAAATTTGGAAAGTTTGGCTTTCACTTTTGCACAGCCTAATTTAGCAATATTCTTATTCTTTTTTAATTTATCAGGTGAGGAAAAACTCAAGTAAAATGATTTGTGTGCCTCACTGCCAGGGAACACTTGATAAATTAAAAGCCTTACTTGCTTGGGGCATTATGATTACTGTTGTTTATAACCAAGATCTTTTGCAACCTTCAACTTTCCAGGAAAAGATGGGGCTTTATTGTTGCAGGAAGGAGAACAGGGAGAAACATATCTTTCAGATTTAATCAGTGAGAAACTACTAAGAATTAGCCATTATGCTAAGGAATAACTAATCATTATTTTGGTACTTTCGTAAGCTGAAGCATCATTTATGGGCCTAACAGGTTTGCTTTCAGATCATATTGAAAGCCTTCACCTGGGTGAACTCCTATGAGAACCTATAATTCAGGGATGCTAACATCACCATGGTGACAAGAACTCAGCTAGCTTCCTATTCAATGCATCTTAGATGAAGGTGCTAACTCCAGGAAACATAATGGATATCCATTAATTTTGAGCTTTTTTGTGTGTGAAGCAAAAGATAATGCTAATACACAACGTCTAAAATGGATCTGATCAATTGCTCAGTGTCTGGGAGAGGGTGGTAATTGAAAAACTAGTAGGGCAGGCCCTAGTCTAAGAAACCAAATCTAAGAAAGCCACCTGAAGTGTGAAGATGAAAATTGTAGAGTTGAGTCTGGAGTGTTTATCGGCCTATCACTCTAACTTGCCTAATTGAACTTTTACAAAGAAAGTGGGGATTTATTTGAACTCCAACTCCAGGGGGGCCAGAATAAAAAAGAGGAAATGAGGGTATAAGAGATTTCTGTAGGTTATAATAAGAAAGAAGTCTGACAATACAATCTGGTTCCCTTTATCTTTTTATAATAAACCACAAAATATTTAAGAGCTGTTGGAATTCTTTGTTACTTCCCCATGCTGGCTATTTTCTGTTCCCTTCATCTCAACACTTTCCTGAGTAAAAGCCTAAAACCAGAAATATCCCTACAATTTGTGACCTTGAGTGACTTCAGAATTCAGTTAGACAAAACAGACAACAACTGAGATCTGAGGTTCTCAATCTTTATACTTTTAAAAAAGTATTAATGCTTTGGTTCTATCTGCAAAGATCTTAGTATCAGAGGGGGCTGATGTGTTGAAAGATTCTATAGCTACCAAATGACCCTAATGTGCAATCAAGGCTGAGAACCAAAGCCTTATTGTCTCACCTCCTCCTTCCTTAAATCCATTGATCTTGACATTAGTTTTACCTTGGCAATTCACCTCCATGGCCATACTCTGAACGTTGTCATCAGCCAGAACTGCTCCAACCAACCTCAAAATCTTAAACTCAAATATCCCACACTCTTAATATAGTTTCCTTTCCTTCTAGCTCTTTTTATTACATTAAAGATCTAGTAGTCTTATTTCTCAACTGCTTTCTTGCTAACCCTTCATTGTTACCCTCATGTACCCAAATAGGAGATGACAAGCCAGGATTAATCCACCTGTGTGATCTCCCCATTTTTGTGGGAGTGCCACAGCAAGTTCACACTCTCTGGACCCAATTGTATGGCACCTCAATGCTACCAAAAAGCCCATTCGTATCTCTAGTCAGCCTTGTGTTCTTACTCCCAAATGAGAACCCTGTCTCTTTGTCACATGGACATTTCCATCCTATTTCTGTGTGAGGTAGAAACCTGCTCCTGTACGTTGAATCCCACCAGCTTTTGCCTTTTCAGTTGACCTGTTCCTTCATCTGCCACCTGTCTTGGATCACCAGCTTTAGCCATGGACTAAGTCTTTAACATGGGCATTTAAACATACTTAAAACACTCCCTTCAAAAAGCAAAGCAAAACAATACTCAAGCAAATTTTCATGGGTCTCCTTTGCCTGCTGCCTTCCTTCCTCTGACAGTCAGAGGATTTTGCATTTTTTTCTTTTTGAGATGGAGTTTCACTCTTGTTACCCAGGCTGGAGTGCAATGGCATGATCTCGGCTCACTGCAACCTCTGCCTCCTGGGTTCAGGCAATTCTCCTGCCTCAGCCTCCCGAGTAGCTGGGATCACAGGCACGCACCACCATGCCCAGCTAATTTTTTGTATTTTTAGTAGAGATGGGGTTTCACCGTGTTGACCAGGATGGTCTCGATTTCTTGACCTCATGATCCACCTGCCTCGGCCTCCCAAAGTGCTGGGATTACAGGCTTGAGCCACCGTGCCCGGACAGATTTTGCATTCTTACTCTCAATTTTGCACTTTCCTACACCAAAGATACTGACATTTTTTGTGCTAAATCCAGGAATTTTTTTTCAGTTTTTGTTTTACTCAGATTCTCTTCAGTATTTGAAGCGTGTTGGCCACTCTCTGTGCTTACAACTGTCTATTCCTCATGGGCTCCTCGCTATCAGCCTGTGGTTTGTCAAGTCTTCTTTGGGGTTTCTTGATTCTCTGCCTACCTCTGAAATGACAGTGTTCTTTTGTGTTTTGTCCTCAGTCCTTTCTGCTTTTAGCCCATATTCCAGAGGTATTCAACCATGGCTATGCATCAGAGTCACCTGCAAAACCTTTTAAAATGGAGCTATCCACTTGCTATGCTAGATCATCTGATTCAGAATTACTAGAAATTCCACGGATGATTGTGATGTGTTGGTGGTCTTCTTCACATCCATGCCTTCTCAGGCGTTCCTGATAGTTATCAATCTTTTCATCTGGATCCCCTAGACCCTAGGCTTGTATTTTAGATATGTCTATACATGATGTCCAAACTCACTGGTGTGTCCAAGAGAGCCTCCCTGCCTCCATCCCTTCCCATCTCATTCAGTCTGCTCCATCTCCTCCCCATCTTCTCCTCCCCCCATGTTTCAATATGAATGAGTGACATCAGATTTCATTAAATTGTAGAAGCCAGAAACTTGATAATCATTTTGAATTGTTTTATCTCTCATGTCCAATCAATTGTCAAGTCATAATAGTTTCACCTCGAATATTCTTCAGAGATTTTTATATGCATGGGTACTACTTCAGGTTAAGCTATGCTAAGTCAATCTGTGTTGCTGTAATAAAATGCCTGCAACTGGATAATTTATGATGAACAGAAACTTATTTCTTACAGTTCTGGAGGCTAGAAAGTCCAATGTCTAGGTGCCACGTCTTTCAAGGGCCTTCTGGTTGTGACATAGTATGGCAGAAGGTGAGAGGGCAAGAGAGAGAGAGCAAGAGGGAACTGAACTTACCCTTTTATAAGGGTACCAATGCCTCCCATGAGGGTGGAACCCTCATGGTCTGATTACTTTTAAAGGTTCCACATCTTTATACT